>JAASFI010000047.1:0-73128 GCA_023333705.1 Globisporangium viniferum | reverse complement strand
GAAGTCGTGCTTTCGCCATGAGAACGTCCCACATGTTTTCTATCATATCAGAAGATTTCAGCGCCGGAGAGTAAAAATTGAGGGGAAAATCCACATTTTCGTGAAAAAAGAGGCGTCCTTAAGATTTTGGCGTGCACTGTATCAAGGATCTTGATAGACCCAAATCCCTGCATAGTGTAAAAAGTCCTTAAAGTCAAGTTAAATATGACCAAAAACTCTAAAAGCAGAGCTGTATTTTGACCAAAACCTCTACCAGCCGAGTAAGATTTAACAAATCCTAAAACGAATCTAAAATAGATTTTTTAAAAACTAATCTAGATGGGTAGTCTATAAAAGGGGGGTGTCGCTCGAACGGTTCACAAAATCAATTTGTCTTGCATTTGCTTGTTCCAGCATTAAGGGATTTGACTGGCTGGGTTGTTGTTGTATTCTCTACGGTACGACAGTTTGTGCTTAAGTACGCCAATGACAATGTTGCGCACTTACTGATATTTGTGTCAAATGTGTGATGGAGACTATGGTACAGTAGTCCATCTCCTTTATGCGACAGAGCTCTTCAGGCACCAATCACACCCATCTCGTTTTGATCTAATTTACAGTACAATTTTCAATCGAGTTGAGGTTTCACTATTGTATGATGTACGAACTCGTTGCTAAAAAGGCTGCTTTTTATCATCGAATTCGTAAATCATGCATGTTGACAGATCAGCAGCGAGTGGTATTCTGCTCAAAAGCATGCTGCTGACCTGTTTTCAAGAAGACTTGCGTACCCCCCTCAAAAGCAAAAAAATGTACCGCGTGCAGAATTGGCAGCTGCTTTGAGAGTGCCGCTGATTGGTCAGGACGAGTTCTGCTGCCAGGATTACGTTATTTGTGTCACACTTGCTTGAGAATATTCACTTGTAGAGGTTTCATGATAAAAATGCGAGCTTCTTTGTTGCTGGCGTTGACGACTGCAAGGTGCTGGGTTGGCAGCCACTGGGTTGAATATTTATGCCCTCACATACACAACAGCTTGCTCAAACCGTCACCACCTGCGCAATCGACGCATGTGAATCCAGTCAGAAACCAACCGATATGAACACATACACTCATACAAAACAGCAGAGAAAAAGAAAAAAGATCGCAAAGCAAGTTTCTTTCGGAGCCTCCTCAGCCTGATCTGAAACGACTTTTCAAAATGGGCTCCGAAAAAATACAGGCGACTTGTGGGCAAGGCTGGAGCAGATTACGCGCTGCATCCATTTCTGGCAGGTATACATTTATAGAGGCTATTGTGTGGTAGACTTGCTGCTTACTTGCTCGATACCAGGTGGCAGTTGGTCATCTGTATTCAATTTCACAGGTTTATCTTCTTGGAAGTTTCGCGCTGCTTCTCGATCGCGATTTAAAATGCACGCCGCGTGTCTACAATCCACTTTCGAAAGTCTAATTCGGAGGGTTTGTCTATTTTTGCCTTCTTTTAAGCCATCAATTTTAAAATAAAGTCCCAGCAAAAAACTGAGATAAAAACTGCGATACCAAAACGTGAAATCTTCCTCATGTCTATGCTCAAAATTGATAAAACTGGGTACACAATCCGCAGCTACATACAAACCTCCAGTGCAGTAATTAAATCACCCACCAACCTTTTTGAAAACCTTAGCCCAAAATTCACCATTCAATTTCTCAAAAATTAAAAAGAGTTGGGCTGTGAAATTATCTCATCCTTTTTTTGAACTGAGTTGGCAAAGTGTGGTTCTCTCACCTCAACCCTCTTTGATAAAAACGACAGTCACTCACTAAATATTACGCGGCCAGAAGCGCGAAGAAAAGCGAGAGCTGCAGGCGAAGAGCTCCAAACAGGGCAGACAAGCAAAGCAAAGCAAGCGAGCAGAAAGCGAGCGGTTCTGTGTCTGTGTGAGCGTGCGTGTGTGTGATATCAGACGCAGCATACATTCAGGCAAGAAGCGCTTCCTTCACATCGACGACATCCACCACGACGTCTGTGGCAGCAGCACCCGTGACCACGCGAGCAGGCAGCGACGAGAGCGCCAGTGGCGCCAGCAGCAGCAGCAGCGGCGGCGGCTTCCGGTTCGACCCGCTCGACGCGTCGTACCTGCAGTTCTTTGGCGGCGGCGGCGCACTTAGCGAGAGCGAGTGGCTCTGGGGGGGCGGCGGCGTGAACAGCGGCGCGAATAAGAGCAGCGCCACCATCAGTAAGCAAAAGCAGGTGAACAGACAGGGAGAAGAAGAAAAGCAAGAACAAACAGGGGGAGAGGACGACAAGGACGGCCCCGTGTTGTCGATGGGGAACTACGACCGCGAGTCTCTGTGGCGCACGATGCCCCAGAACCCGATCCAGAGTCACCACCCTCAGCAGCACTCACAAGTGCCGCAGTACAACGCGCTGCGAGCGCACACAGGAACAGGAACAGGATCCATCCCGGCGAACAATTCCTCGATTCTCGGTGGGCCAGGTACCAACAGCAGCGCGTACTACTCGTCGCAGCTGAGCGACGCGGAACGGCGGCAGCTCGTGAACGCCATGCAGGGCGTGTACGGCGCGGCGAGCGGTACAGGCAGCACTGGTGGCTATTACAACAACAACAGCAACGACAACAGCGAGTCGCCCTCGGTCGGGAAGCGACCGCGTTTGAGCAGCACGACGAGCAGCAGCGGAGGCAGCAGTTACGGACGGAGCTCGCCCGTGGCGACGTCGACACCGATGGGAGGACAGAACAGTATCACCAGCAACAGCAACAACACGTACTCGCTTCGTCCGATCGACTCCAGTATCAGCAACAATAGCAACAGCAGCAGCAGCATGTACGCGGGCTACCAGCAGTCGCCGTTGACGATCCAGACGAACCAGTCCTCGGGGTACGACCGCGAGAACCCGCTGCCGGACTTCAACAGCGACTGGTTCCTCAGCCGCATGTCGCCCGTCACGAGCGCGAGCATGAGCAGCTTTCTCGGGAACAGCCATAATGCAACGACGGCGACCACCGCTTCGTCGTCCAACAACAGCGGGAACAATGGAAGCAACTCAGGGATGTCGATCGACACAAATTCGCGCGGCTCGTTCGGCGGACTCATGGGGTTGGGCTCGCCAACTGGCTCGTCGCTCCTTGGCGGTGTGGAGCTGATTCCAGATTACGAGTCGGGCTTTTACTCGCTGTGGAATGGCTCGAACGGCGCGAACCTCATGGGGTACGATCCGGATCCAGATCAGCAGCAACAACCACAACAGCGAGCAGGTGGGAATGGTGGACAGGTGGTGACTCCGGGTTCGCAGATGTACAACCCTGAAGAGGATCTGCGCATCGAATACCCGCAGTTGGATCTGAACCAGACCGACTTTGACTACTTGTATGCGCCGATGGAGAATGGGAACCAAACGCCGACAACGCCGTTGGGTACGTCTGCGGTCAATGATTTGCTGAAACAAGAGCTAGGCCCAATGGGGGCCGAGCGACGAATTCAGGAAGAACAGCCGCGGATAGGACGCCCCGTGATGGCGTCCAACACCAGGAAACGCAAGAACCAACAGTCTGCTCAAGACATCAGCAGCAGTCGTCCGCCTGCAGGATCACAGATTGGCAGCCAGAAAGCGATCGCTAGACCGGGCCACCCAGGTTCCAGGATGAATCCAGAGAAGGCCAGCGATGGCATTGTTCCTGGACCAACAACAGCAGCAGCACCAGGTGGTTTCCGCAGTCTCGCACGGAATGCCAACATTGAGACCCGGCGACCACAGCATTTGAGTCAGCAGCAGCAGCAGCAACAACAACCGCCACCGTCGAATTTGATGCATCTCCATCAACCAGGCGTCCCAGGTGTCGGTGGTGGTGGTGGTGGATCTTCCATGATGAGACCGAGTCCGTCCGCAACAGCAGCGAGTGCGCCACCATTGAACCTGCGGCATACGATGTTGCCCCTGCCTCCTCCGCCATCGATCCGATCGTCTGTTCCGCCAGGTACCACCACTCCATCCGCCAAGAAAGCAGCGGCAAGAGCAACAACGGGCGATCTTGGAGACGACGACAACAACGGACCATCTGCAGCATTGTCAAAGAAGCCGCGCAGCCGACAGTGCGACTTTGCCGGGTGCTTGAACCGCGCGCGCTCGCACCAGAAATGCAAGAAGCACGGCGGCGCGCATCAGTGCGTGTACGAAGGCTGTATGAAGAACTCCCAGAGCCGCGGGCTGTGCATCGCGCACGGCGGCGGCTCGCGGTGCAAGTTTGAGAACTGCGTGCGCGCGGCGCAGTCCAAGGGGCTCTGCAAGTCGCACGGCGGCGGCGAGTTCTGCGCGGTCGAGAGCTGCCGCAAGAAAGCGCACTTGAAGCACCTGTGCCGCAACCACGGCGGCGGCGTGCGCTGCAAGAACCCAAAGTGCGCGAAATGGGCACAACGCAAGGGCTGGTGCATGGCGCACGCCAAGGAGATCCTGGGCTCCTAAGCGCGAGCTGAAGGCAGCAGCAAGAACAACAACACAGAAGAACGACACCAAGAAGAAGAACGACACCCCATATCTAGTATTTTATCAGAAGCCCTCTCCCAAAATCTTGTACTCGGGTCTCAACTACTTTATCTACTTCCGCTACACGTTTTGAATCACTTTTTCATTATTTTTATTTGATTTGTTATATCGCTACGTGTGCTTCCAACAAGCAACACAGCTTTCATAAACAAAGAAACACAAAAAACACAAGACAAAACCATCTTCGCATTCGCCTCGACAATGTTTACTATCATCACACAGTATCCGATGTGCTTTGCCAAATCGAAATGATTCGAATGTGGGTTTCCATTGGCACAAGAATGAGAAAAGAGCTCATCGAGGTAGCAAAAATGGATGTATTGTCTTTCTTTTTCTTTTCTTTTTCTTCTTCCTGTGGTCTTTTAGTTAGATAATCAAATCGCCCCCATCTTCTTCCTTTCTTCACTCACACACATGCGGCGAGGCTCGCTCACATGGCATCACCTTTTTTCGCGAACTATTCATGCACTCACTCTTTGATGCTCTCATAAATAATTCAAGATGGCGGTCGACGAAGGGTTGAACGACGACGGGAAATGCGACGAGTACGGGTTTGCCGCGCCGCTGCCGTCCTCGTCGTCGTTGCCGTTATCATCGTCGTTGTCGTTGTCGCCTCTGCCAGAGACCGAGCTCGTGGGCGTGCTGCCTGGGCTGTCGTCGTCTCGGTCCGGGTCTTCTTCGTTCGCGGAAATCGGCAGCGGCACCGCATCAAAGAGGTTGTAGAGCTCCGACCACGGGAGCTCCTCGGACGCGACTACACGACGTGGAGGCTGCAGATCGGAGAAGAGCGAGTGGTTCATCAGGTCTCCTGGCGGGTACTGTGGGAGCAGCAGTCCGCTGATTCCGTCTTGCACAATCTGGTTCAGCATCGCTTGATCGTGCTGCTGCTGTTCATACTGGGACTGCTGCTGTTGGCGGTCATGGTGCGCCGCGGAGTTCCCGTTCCCGTTCAAAAGCATGCCAAAGCTGGAAGTGTCAAAGCCGGTCGGACAGCTGCTGTTCATCGCAGAAGAAGAAAAACGTGCATTGCCGAATGCGTTCTCCAATTTGAAAGACTGGTTCGCGAGCGACGAAGTCATATCATTCACCATCGAATCCGATCCATAGTTTGACGACGACGACGAGTTTGTTGGAGTTGTCATTGGCGACTGGATTGACCCGCCATTCCACGAGTTCTCTTTTTCTGGAGATGCTATGGGCGAGTTCGATGTCGTCGAGGAGATGGTCGTAGCTGGCGATGGAGGTACTTGTAATCGCTTCCGCTTAAAAGTACGGTCGTTGTCGTTGTTCTCATACACATCAGGTTCAGGCTTGATCGACGCGTGACTCGCACGTCGGCTCGAGTAGATCGAAAACCCGTCCGAGCGCAAACGCTCGAGGCAGTACATGTACGCCCCCATGGGCTTCATGAACAGAATCTCCAGTACATGCTGCGCATCACTGCCAGACAACCCCTGTCCACGCGGCGCTGTCCATCCGTAGTGCCAGGCTTTGCATTCTGCATTGAACTCGAAAATCGCCGACTGGGAAGCTGTCTCCATCGCAGCACCGCGGAGAATGCCTGGAAACAACGGGTTCATCGGGTGCTCCTTGTCGCGAACCCACGCCAAGACATCGGCCTTGTCGATGGTCTGGCCTGGGAAAACATCGGGACCGGACACAGTCGGGTCAAAGGCGCCGTCGAGGTTGATGAAGCGCGCGTAAGTCAGCACAATCGGCTGTGTGGTCTGGATCGGGCAAATTTTGACCCCACCGGACTCAGTGATGCGCGACACCCCAACATGGACGCGGATCGAGTCGCCGCAGAACCCCGAGCTCACGTGACGTCCATTGCGGCAAGATGGGAAGCAGCGCAGATTCTTCTGTCCGCCTTTCTTGTTGTTGCGCTGGTACCGCGTCTGGAAAAGCTGGAAATTCTTGGTCGGCACGACAAACGACGCGCGCACGTTCAGTCCATGCGGGTTTTCGCAACTGTCGTTGCAGCAAGGACCGGGCACGTTCTGGTACACCATGTTCTCGTCGTCGTCTGGGTCGTCACCACGCATGGGCTTTGTGTTGCCGTCGGATTCAATCCACGTGCCGAAGCTGTTCAGGGAACATTAAGGAAACACGTATGGGTTAGTTAGTACGCAAGCCTTCACAACTATGTAGCCATGACAAAGTCACTCACCCTGCTTCAATCTGGTACGTCGGAGGCTCGAGCAGGAGCGAATCCCGCGCTGCCAGTAATTTATAAAAGTCCACGCCGCTTTCCACGCTCGACGGATAGATCTTCCGCATCGCCTGGAGGCTCGAGTATTTCACCTGCAGTGCATAGAAAAAGGTGGGCAACAACCAACCAATGCCGTTAGCATTGTCCCGTCCAAAGAATAGCTATCAAGTAGTTAATGGCAGCGGACGTACGATCGAAGTGTAGGTGAATTCACCGGGCGGGGGCTTCACCACGCAGGTCGAGACGTGGCCGATCGTGTGTGTGTTCTTGAGGATCAGGCGCAGCAGGCGCTCAAACTCGTCGACGTGGCGCGGGTCCACGCGCATGCGCGTCACCATCACTGCCTGTTTGTTGACAGAAAGCAAGCAAAAAAGCGTCAATACAAGCGTTCGCTTGCCGTCGCCATTCTTGCCTACGTACGATGACTGTGCTCGCCTTGCAGTCAACCACTATTAGGCTATTCCACTGCATCAATACGGCTGCAGGTCGACCATTGAAGGTGACTTGTTACCCACCTCTTCGTCGTCGGAGATGTTGGACGCCTCGAGCACTTCCTTGAGCATGCTGTAGGAGAGGAAGCTGTGCGTGAGCACCGCGTCCGCCGTCTGCTCTTCCGTCATGTCTGTTAATCGGCCTGTCTGTGTCTGTGTAGCTCTGTGTATGATGCCGGTGAGCCTGTCACGTCACGCGTGAACTGGTCCTTTGCTGCTTTGCGGGGCTTCTCAATGCGCTCGCTGCTGCTGCGTGCGCGCGTTTGGTGCTCGTTCAGTTTTTATTTATTTTTTCCTTCCTTGGCTTTGCCTTTCCAGGCTGCCTACCACACACGACACCCCCAGTTATTCTCTAAGACAGGGAGGGTGAGTGCAGGTCGCGCTCATGTGCCGTTTGTCGTGTTTTCCCATTCCCTTTCGCTTGCAGCGAGCGATATCAAACCTCTACTGTGACATAAACCCCTTCTCAAGTATCACCCAACGAGATTCCTTTGTGGATTGTTCTATCCGACCAGAACCTCTTTAATGTAATAAACCTCTAAGAACGTGTTGGGATAAGGCACGTAGAAAACACTCGATTAAAAAGGGATTGCGTAGCTGGCGGTATTTGGCGCCGTCTATTGGCGCAAAGTCATCTCGAAGGCGCCAAAAGAAGAGAAGAGGCGACGTGATTGATGCACGGATGACTGGGGAGACCGCCATTCGACTGAACGGCGGACACGAGTGAGTGAATGGATGATGATGGATTATGCAATTCTAGAACCTCGTGCTTGATCATGCTTATAGACACGCAACACGGAAGCAGCCTCCTCAAGTCCCATCCTTGTTCAGATGCAAGCCGCTCCTTTCCACAAGCAGCGAGCTGGTCAGGATCAATTGTAACCCACACTTGGCTCGTAATCGCACTTTACACGCACCCATGAAAATCGGACGCCCACGCCATGTCAACTTCTCGATGGCCTGCGCGCGCTTGATACGTTAAATAAGCGCTGGTGGTGCTTTATCCTTTCAGTAGCAATCTCGTGGTTGTCCCCGTTGCTTGCTCTTTTATGCTCTTATTATAAATGCGAAATGCGCCAAATCGGATGCAAAACTGCTGCAATTACCCACACTTGGTGCTTCGTCGCCATCATCACCTCTGGCATATTCACACCAGCTGTCAAAGAGTGCTGTTGCCATTCTCTGAATGTCTGTCGGCCATTGACATGGAGCCACTTCTCTCTCTCTCTCTCTCTCTTTGGAGCTGCTGCCTTGGTAGTGTATTGCAGAGCCCCACCGATGGCAATGCGGACAGGTGAGGAGAGTTCCGAGCCTCGCATCTTGGGCTGGTGGTGCTTGGCTTGGTGGAGCTGCTGTGGGGCATGAAAAGCATTAAGATATGCGAACATTTTTGAAAACCGTTCTGCTACGAGAGAGCATTTAGACTGCAGCGGGGGTCACAGCGATGATCACCGCCGAGATGACGAGAGATGAAGCTTCCGAGTGTGATGGTACACTGTCCGTTGTGCTCGAGCTGGAATGATAATTGTCTAAAACGACCGTGTGGTACTTAGCGAAGTTGTGATTGTATGCCAGAAGGGGTACTGACATTTTCAAAAAAGGCACATTCTGGCGGTTAGCGTAGACGATATCGTCATTGTTCCTTCTTTCAAAAAAGGCTTTACTCATTCAATTCACTCAAGCTTTTCATCCTCTCTCATTCTCAAAGAAAGCAAGAAGACAGACAAGAATGGTGCGGAGCACACGCAAAGGCACTCGCACGAAGAAGAAGCAGAGTACGAGGAAGAGAGAGGCAGCAGACAGACAAAGAGAGCGCGAGACCCAAGAGGCTGCAGCCATGCTCCACGCCGGGCGCAGCGTTCGTTACGCGGCCGAGAACCTTGGGCTCCGAGTCCCGACAGTTCGCAGACGACACCAGAAGCTACTATCGGGGAAGGAGCCGGGCCAGAGCGGGCGTCCACGGAGGTTCTCAGATGGAGATCGAGAGATGATCAGAGCTTGGGCGTCCAGTCCAGAGAACAAAAGAAAAACGTTTGAACAGCTACACAAAGCCCTCAACGAGTTGCTGAAAAGAACACCGGACACTACGCACGATTCCCCTGAGAACGTTCAGATTGCACAGCCTGTCAACGCGCACAACGAGTCTCCTGAGAACGTACGGATCAAGCAGCTTGGCAACGTGCTGAACGAGTCTCCTGGCGAGCTGCAGATCGGCAAGAGTACTCTGTACGAGATCCTAAGCGAGCGCCCATCGTGGGTGCCTCTACAACTCAAGTCCGACGCGTCCAGTAGAAAGCACACAAAGGCGATGCTCCTCCGATTAATTCACTCTGCTCGCAAACAAATCGATGTCTGCGTCTACATCTTCACGTCGAAAGAGGCAAGTGAAAAAATAGCTGATGTGCTATTCAGTACAAATGTGATCGCGTTTATACTAACTGATGTGTGCTCTCAGCTGTGCGATGAGTTGACACTGCTCGTGGAGCAAGGCGTCCGAGTCCGAGTCATCACGGACACGGAGTCGGCTGGCAGGCCGTCTTCGAAGATATCAGAGCTGGTCGCTGCTGGCGTGGAAGTCCACCTGGGATCAACTTCAGTGACGCATGATAAGGTACCAACTGATGCCCAGCTGAAAGAAATACATCACTGAAAAAGAGTTGATCTCAATATCTACTGTTACTTGCGCATACAGTTTATGGTCATCGACAAGATCTGCCGCGTCAATGGTACTGTTAGTTCGATCGACTTTGCAAAAGATGCTTGTGTTATTCACATCATGTGTGTGATATTATATTTGACCATTAGGGTCGATGAACTGGAGCAAAGCAGAACTGGACGGTAACCTTGCGTACCTGGAAATTCACTATCGCCACGAGAGTGTCGAGTCGGCGATCCTCCACAAGAACTACGCAAATGCGTTTACAGACATGTGGAAAAGGAGCATCGCGCAGGAGCCAAGAGCGATAGCTGAAGAAATTTGAGATTGTATAGTAAAAGTAAATCTGCACGAGAGGGAAAAAGAAAAAAAAGGCAACTGCGCGGCGACGTCGAAGAGGTATTCACAACAAATAAACATGCATGAAGACACGTCCATGCAATAATACCTGTTATCGTATCATGACTGCTTTCGATGACTGCTGTTTGTTTCTTATGTTCAAACTGAAGCGAAATGTGCCAAGTCGGAGGCAAAACTGGTACGATCACTCGCACTTGATGCTTCGTCGCTGCCATCACCCAGTGCATTTTCACGCCCGCTGCCAAAGAGTGCTGCAGCCATTTTCTGAAGGTCCAACAGCGACATGGAGTCACTGCCCTCATTCTTTCGAGCAGCTGTGGCAGCGTCGCGCAGTGTATTACAGAGCTCCACCGATGGCAACGCGGTGAAGTGTCGAGGATTCCGAGATTCACTTCTGGGGCTCGTGGTCTGTGGCTGTTTTGTCTTGACTGAGCTGCTGTAGTTTAGAAACATCAACAGAAACTAATAAGAAACCATTGCCATATGAACAGGTATAATTTGGATGCATTTACCACTTAACATAGACAGAAATGACTCACCTTTTCGATTGCTTTGACGAGCTCTTGCGATTCCACGACTTTGCACTATTAGTATTGCTGCTTGCGGAGTCGCCTCCACGAGCAACTGGAGACGCTAGAATCGCTTCTGGACAGAGCCCCACGGGAGTCTGCGCTCGCAACGACAGCAACTCGGAGATCGAGTACACTTGTTTCGCTTGGACACGACCTTGGGCTGCTGCTTCAAAAGAGCTGTTCTCCTCAATGATTTCAAGCGTAGGCTTCTCTGCGGCTTCAACACTCTCAGCTGTGGCAGCAGCAGGACTTGATGTCGCTGCATGAGGATGAGGAGGAGATGGGTGTTCACTCGTACTCTCACTCGTTTCGACATCTTCAAAGGTTCCCTCTTGGAGCACCGAAAAGCTCGCTTTGGCTAATTCTTCACTCGGATCTTCTATTGCATCATCGCATTCTCCACTGGTTTCCAAACTGTCGGATACACTGAGGTTTGCGATTTCAGTCTCATGCACCGCCGCTGCTGTTGCTTCTGCTGATACCGAAGAGCCTTGGCTCGTTGTGCTGCTTTCCTGATCCACATTCTCCACTGACGCGTAGAACGCATCGTAGCACGCTTGGCAGTAGAGACACCCGTCGCTCTGATCAAGCACCAGACTCTCAAAGAGCTCTTCGCACGTCGTACAGGGCTGCTCTTCAATCGCTGGCGGGAGCTTCTGCAGCTTCTCCAACTTCGCTTGCAGCCGCTCGAGCGCCGCGTGCACGTGACCAGCACTTCGGTTGAGCACAAGATGGCTCGCGTCTCTCAGCACATCCCGCAGCGCACACTCGTCGATCACGTTTAGCGCGTACTTGTAATAATCGATGCTCTTCTGCAGCGACTCGATGGCGGCGCTGCTGTGCTTCTTCTGTTGCTGCTGCTCTGCTGAGAGTCTCGCGAACGCGTCACCGAGGTTCTTACTGAGCACGTACATCACCGCATAGTCCTGCGCAGCGTACGCGCTCTCGAGCGCCTTCGTCCAGATGTGGATCGACAGGTCCACGTCACCCGCGCAGAACTTGGCGCGTCCGACGCGCATGCCCTGGCGGCTCTGCTGCATATCTTGAAGACGTTGGCTAATTGACTTTTGACCAACCAGAAAAGAAAGGTTGATCCAAATGAACACTTCTCTTAAAGAGGGATAGTGCAGTCCTTGTAGGGAGAGATTCAAAATGACGACAAAATAGGGTGTTGGAGATGAAGATGTGATTGCGCTACAAGGCTTGCTTCAACATGCAACATGCTATGTAGTTGGTTCACTTCATGCTTCACTTTGTGTGTATGAGTGTGCGTGTTATTCAGTACTACTTCAGTCATATGAGGCTGGCGATTACAAGTACAGTCGCTCTTGTTTAGTTCTTCTTCTTGAGCGAGTTGAGGTACCACTCGAGCGACTTCTGCACCTTGTCGGTCTGCGCAAAGTCGGTAAAATCTTCGAGGTCCTTCGCGCGACCAGCGATCAAACGGTCCGCGGTCTCCTGGCGCATGAGCAGCTTGGTCTTCACGCGCGCACCGTCTATAGATACAGAAGCAAGAAATCGTCACGTGTTAATACGGTAATCACAAATGAGCCATGCCAATAGCGAAGCATTCATCCGAAGTGTACCTGGGATCGCGAGCCACTTCTCAATGGCAGCCTGCGAGCGCGGGAACACTTCTTCAAGCGGCACGGCTTCGTCGATGAGTCCAATCGCCTTGCCCTTGGTGGCGTCCACCTGCAAGCCGAGACCGAGCATCTTCTCGGCTTCGCGGTGGCCGATCGTGTTCACAAACGTGTCGCGGAACCACGTTGGCGCGACAATGCCCAGTTGGGTCTCGTTCAGACCGATCAGCGGCTTGCCCGCAGTCATGATACGGTAGTCGCAGCACATGGCGAGCAAGCAGCCACCTGCTGGGCTGTGACCTTCAATCGCAGCGACCGACGCGAGGCGAGTGGTGTACAGGCGCAGGAACAAGTCCTGGAGCGAGGTCCAGAACTTCGAGAGCTTTGCTGGCTGTGGACAAAGAGAAAAAGTTGCAAATAATACATAATTAGCATAGCTTGCACGATGCAGTTGATACGCTGGGTTTAACTGCAATCTACCTGTGGCTGGTACATCTCCAGGATGTCCAAACCGGCGCTGAAGACCTTCTGGTTCGACGACGCGAGGATCATGCCACTGCAACATGATACACAGTAACGGATAGTGCGCGTTTAGATGGCGCCGCCTCACTAACAAAACTCATCTCAACAGGCTACGAGCTGCTGCTGGCTTACCGAACCGTCTTGTCCTGCTCCAGCGTCTTGATCGTGTTGTCCAATTCCTGGATGAGCTGCACATCCAGCGTTCATCACATGCATATTGCATATACCAAAGCGTTAATATCCGCAAATGCCTAATCAAGTCAATCCCTCTCGTTCTTCAAGCCAACGTCCAAGAGAAGCTGCGTTCGTTTACTCACCGCAGTGTTCAGCGAGTTGACCGGCGGGCGGTTCAAGCGCACGATCGCGTAGTTGTTCACTTTCTCCACGAGCACGAGCGGCTCAGCGGTCGAGAAGAGCGCCGCGCGCGACACTGGGGTGGCGCATTGCAGCGCGCGGTTGGGGGATCGGAGTAGTGCGAACATCGCGATGGAGCGATTGGAGTTGACTGTGGTTCTGACGGAAGATTGCAGCTTTGCCAGGCAAGATGAAGAAGATCAATTCGGGCGGACCCCTTCATGTTCAAGCTGAGATCCTGACGTGACTACTGCCACGGTTTGAACAGGTCTTCCAAGTCGGTGGGACGTCACACGTCACAGATTTTGAAGTCGCACGTTTTCTCACAGACTGAATGATCGAAATAGAAGACTGTCTCTCCAGTTTGATACCTGCCACAAGAGTGTTCCCCAAGCGCTGTTTGAGCGAACACATCCACCTCAATAGAAGACTCAAGTCCTTTTTAAATACATAAACCTTTTTATACTATTATTGTAAGTGAATGGTAATAAATATTATCATTTTATAGACTAACAATGTACACTAGATCAAATCACCCATTACAAGAGGCAGAACGCAAACCGATCCTGATGGTGCGCTTCACATTGCGTCCAACCCGCATTTTTGCCGCCTCCAACAACAGCGACGTTGAAGAGCTCCAATCGCAAACAAGCGCCAAGCAGCACACTCGCGACGACCACACAAGAGACAAAGACAATGACCACGCCACACGGAAAGACGGTCGGTATCTGCGGCGCCACGGGCGCGGTGGGCATTGAGATCATCTCGGTGCTCGCGGCGCGCAAGTTCCCGGTGAAGAAGCTCGTGCTCTTCGCGTCGTCGCGCTCGGCGGGCAAGATCGTGCCGACGCCGTTCGGAGACGTCAAGATCGACCTCTTCTCGGTTGAGAAGGCCGCCAAGCTGGACTACGTGTTCCTCGCGGTCTCGGGCGACTTCTCGCTGCAGTTCGCGCAGGAGCTCGCGGGCAAGCCGAATGGCCCGGTCGTGATCGACAACTCGTCGGCGTTCCGCTACGACCCAGAGATCCCACTTGTCATCCCGGAGATCAACGGCAACGTGCTCATCGCGAAGGAAGGCTCGGACAAGCCGGCGCCAAAGCTCATCGCGAACCCAAACTGCACGACTGCGGTTGCGGTGATGGCGCTGTGGCCACTGCACTGCGAGTTCCAAATCACGAAGCTCATTGTGTCCACGTACCAGGCGGCTAGTGGCGCTGGTGCGGAGGGCATGGAGGAGCTCCGTGAAGGCGCGAAGGCGTACCTTGAGGGCAAAGAGCCATCCAACAAGATCTTCGCGCACCCGCTGCCGTTCAACTTGATCCCACACATCGACAAGTTTCAGGCGAATGGCTACACGAAGGAGGAAATGAAGGTGACCTGGGAGACGCGCAAGATTTTCGACGAGCCAGAGCTGCAGGTGAGCTGCACGGCCGTGCGCATCCCAATCATGCGCGCTCACTCGGAAGCGATCTCGATCGAAACCGCTCGCCCAGTCAACATCGAGCGCGCGCGCGAGCTCTTGGCGCAAGCCGATGGTGTCGATTTCGTGGACAACCCAGACCGTCTGGAGTACCCAATGCCAAAGAACGCGACCAAGAAGTACAACATTGAGGCCGGACGACTTCGCAAGAGTCTCGTGTTTGGCGACAACGGCTTGGAGCTTTTCGTCTGCGGTGACCAGCTGCTGCGTGGCGCTGCGCTCAACGCGGTGCTCATCGCCGAGTTCGTGGAGAACCCTCGCCACATCCCACAATTCACCAAGAAGCCAGCCAAGTTTGCACTCTCACAGAACGCGCTGGTTCTCGCTGGTGTGTCGGTCGCTGCTGCTGTTGCCTCGGTCGCAGCACTCGTCGCACTGAAGCAGAAGAAGTAGACAACGCAACAACGCAAGCGAAAGGATAGCCCATCAACGACAGTGAACACTGTGCAATGCAGTGAGGAGAAACCACCAGCCACGTAGAGAAAAGCAGAAATATATTTAGTGATGCTTGTTGTTGCTGTTGTTGTTGCTGAGGGACGATCGAATCAGAGCCGTGCTCATGGTTGATGAACCTGAAGAGCAGGACGCGCCTTCGACTCCAAGCCCCTCTCGTTCAAATTGCGCCTTTGCGTTCTTCGCCATCCCTGTCGACGAGCTCTGCATGCTGCGCAGCTGATGCACTGCCGAGCCGTGCTTCATCGTTCGCCTCGTCTCATTCAGCAGGTTATTCGCGCTGTCGCTTGAAAGCTTTTCAGACGCTTCTTGCCGTTTTCTGCATGAAGCAACATTGTCATGATTCAGAACATTAGCTATGTTGCATTTGTTGTACTGCAATGGGAATCAGAGCAGCTTGTACCTGTACTTGTGCGCCAAGTGCGACTGCATCATGCGTCGCTGGTTCGCGTCAATGTCTTTCTTGTCCAGCAGGGCTGTTGTGTTTGCATGTATATCAATCGCACACGTTGACTCTATGAGTTTCCAAGCATCATCGAAATCGCCACAAGTGATCCAACGCAATGGCACCCATTGGACGCACCTAATCTCGACGACGAGAACGTGATCACTTTCTCGCGATACTTTGGCGTGTTTGTGACCGGGTTCACGCGTAGATCTAACTCCGTCAGCGCCGTGAGACTGCTCAGTAGCCCAAACACGTCTTCCAGCTCGCTGATGCTGTTCTTTGAGAGGTCGAGTTGCTCGAGGCTACGAAGCATCGCCAAAGGCGCTGCACTGGTCACATGGCAGCCTGAGAGGTTCAAAATCCGCAATGAGCGCTATTGGGATAGAAGACGAACAATGCTAAATTGTGAGTCTTGTACAATGTCAGGTGGTTGATGCATGGGAAATCGACACCCACCGATAGAACTTGCAGCGTTTGCGCGTTGAACGAGAACGTAATCACTGGCGGTAGCTGCTGGTTCGACAGGTGCAGTTCCTGGACGTAATAGCAATTCTGCAGTCCCTCAAGTCGCGCGATGTGGTTGCCCTCGAGGTACACTTTCTCAAGCTGCGGGAGGCCATCGAGGTTCTCGATTTTCTGGATCTGGTTGTTCTGCAAGTGCAGATGCGTGAGCTGAGGCGCGATATCGAGGTTCTCGATGACTTGGATCTCGTTGTCGTAGAGATAGAGCACTTTGAGGTTCGGGCAATGGTGAAGGTTCTCGATTTTCCGGAACGCTTTCTTCGCGTCGCCATTCAGCGTCAGGTGCGTGAGGCGCTTGAGGTAGTGCTCGAGGTTCTTGGTCTTGCCGACCATGAGCTTCGTTGCGCGCACTAGCGCGTCGATGTTGATCTCGCGCACGCTCCTGCTCTGCGACGGCGGCATGTCGTCAGAGTGTGATGCAACGGTGATGACGGCGCAGATCGATGAGCAGCAAAGATTGCTACTTGTCCAGCACTATTCGCACCAGCTCCATGACCGATGGTTTCGTTGCTGTGGACTCGCTCTTAGGGATGGTGCTATTCATATAGCGCCGTTTCAGAGGAGAGCAAGCTGAGCACAACGACCAAGCACCAATAAGGACTCAACGAATGGCTGGAGGAGGAAGATCAAAGATCGCTCACTGTCTAGCGATGGTGATATCTGCAGCACAGAGAGACGACCTGCTGTTTTCTCTTAACTCGTCCCATAGACGACTCGTTTGCGCCTTTTCAAGCCGTTGTGCAGGTTTTGAGAGCCACATACCGATCTTCGTTAAGTTGTTTTCAACGACCAATGTGCACCAGAAAACGACCCGAACAAGCAGACAGCTCATTCACATACCATTATGAAATGCACCGCCATTCGTTAGCAATGCAGCAGTCGTACAAGGACCAAAGCACACATGCTTTCCTTCTCTTCGTCGCCGCAGCCTTCATCATCCATTCTATTCTCCTATTTCCTATTCTCCTATTCTCCCATTCTTCCATCCGCTCTGATCTTTCTTCAGAAATTCTTTGTGAAGAAAATGAGAGTGTAGTGTCAGTACTCTTAAAGATAATTAATAATACTCTCATTTGGTTCGCTGAAAGTGAGTTTATGTGCACTTTTTTGAACGAATCACAGACGGAGAAAGTAGCTTCTAATTGACTGGTGCACACAGCCTTACGGTCTGTCCCTCGCTCGTCTGAAATAAATTTCGATATAAATTCCCGCGTTGTGTTTCGCTGTTTTCCGTCCGCTCGCCCACGCCTACAACTTCGAAGATGTAGACATGTCGCATGTCGCACATTTCCCCCAACCCTGACTCCTCCCAGTAAACTACGCAACCACCAGAATAGCTGACCGATTTCTTTCTGCGAGGGGCCACTATTCAGAGGAACCCACGCAGAGTGATGGTCACGCGCTTTCCTTCCCTCCCCCCGCCCGGCGTTTGCCCTCTTTCATAACAGAACGCAACAAGAACAGGGAAGACCCAAGCAAGTTTAATGGAAGGAGGTACGTCTGCGTGACTTGTCTGCATGTGTGTGTGTTTGTTCATCGATATGTGTTCATGTGCATCGCTGCCTGGTTTGACACGCAATTTGTTATGCATCGTGCTCTGCCTCGCTCGCACCAGCGTGTATCCGCTGCGGTGTGTGAGTGGGTGCATCGCTGTGCAGAAATGCGGAATTCGTTACGATTCTGCCTTTCTGATGACGAGCATGAGCATGTGTCTGGTTGTGCCTGCTCTGCGCGTGGATCTGCCCGAATGCCTTTCACTAGTGGAAGATGCGTATGTGAGCGTGTTTCGTCACTTTGAAGCATGCGTGTGTGCGAGAATTTTCTGAAGTGGCTTTTCTGGATCTTTCATTTCTGACATTGTATGATTTTTTGTGTTATTGTTGTCATGTTACAGGAAGAAGCTCATATGTGCCACCACACCTAAGAAACCGTGGAGGTGGTGGTGACGACCGTCAAAGCCGCGATGCCCCACCCCGTGAGGGAGGTGACCTCGGCGGTCGCGGCGGCGGCTACCGTGGAGGCGGTGGCGACCGCGGCTACAGTGGTCCACGTGGTGGATCCCGCGAACGCGGAGGCGAAGGCTACGGCCGCCCACAGCAAAACTCTCGTTGGGCTGCTTTTGAATCGAGCGGTCCACGTGAACGCAGCGAGCGTGGCGGATACGGCGGTGGTGGCGGTGGTGGCGGCTACGGCGGCGGCGGCGGCAGCCGTGGTGGATACGGTGGTGGCAACCGTGTGAACGAGATGGGCTACCACGGTGACACCCGCCCAAACGAGCGCACGGAGCACGAACTCTTCGGAGACGCCGTGTCCTCGGGTATCAACTTCGACAAGTACGATGACATCCCAGTCGAGACCAGTGGTGAGAACGTGCCAGACCCGGTGTTCGAGTTCAGCGAAGCCGAGTTGGGCCCAGAAGTCGTGCGCAACTTGAACCTTTGCAAGTACTCGAAGCCAACTCCAGTGCAGAAGTACTCGATCCCAATCGGTCTTGCCGGTCGTGATATGATGGCTTGTGCCCAGACGGGTTCGGGTAAGACCGGTGGTTTCCTGTTCCCAACGCTCGCTGCCATGCTCCGCATTGGCGCGAAGCCAACCCCCGAGTCGGGCTCGGGACGCTCTCGCCGCATCTACCCATCGGCGTTGGTGTTGGCTCCTACCCGTGAGCTCGCCTCGCAGATTTTCGAGGAAGCCAAGAAGTTCTGCTACTGCACCGGTATCGCTCCAGTCGTCGTGTACGGTGGTGCTGAAGTCGGCAACCAGCTCCGTAACCTCGAGCGCGGTTGCGACCTGTTGGTTGCCACCCCAGGTCGCCTCGTCGACTTGATGGAGCGTGGACGCATCTCGCTGTTGGCCATCCGCTTCTTGATTCTCGACGAAGCTGATCGCATGCTTGACATGGGTTTCGAGCCACAGATTCGTCGTATCGTCGAGCAGGAAGACATGCCACGTGAGCGTCAGACGTTCATGTTCAGTGCGACGTTCCCACGCGAGATCCAGCGTCTCGCCTCGGACTTCTTGCAAGACTACATTTTCTTGACCGTCGGCCGTGTCGGTTCGGCGTCCAAGGATGTGAAGCAGACCGTCGAGTACATTGAGCAGTACGACAAGGAAGACTACTTGATCCGCTTCTTGAACCAGGTTCAGGACGGTTTGATCTTGGTGTTCGTCGAGACCAAGCGTAACGCGGACTTCTTGGAAGACTTGCTGTGCCGTGAAGGTTTCCCAGCCACTTCGATCCACGGTGACCGCACCCAGCGTGAGCGTGAAGCCGCTTTGGCGAGCTTCCGATCGGGCCGTACCCCAGTGCTCGTTGCGACTGACGTCGCTGCGCGTGGTCTTGATATCAACGGTGTGACCCAGGTTATCAACTACGACTTGCCAAGCAACATCGATGACTACGTCCACCGTATCGGTCGTACCGGTCGTGTGGGTAACGTCGGTAACGCTTTGTCGATGATGAACGACAAGAACCGCAACATCGCCCGCGAGATGTACGAGCTGCTCGTCGAGAACGGACAGGAGTGCCCATCGTGGTTGGACCAGATGGCTAACAGCGGTTTCCGCGGTGGTGGCGGCGGCCGTGGTGGTGGCCGTGGCGGCGGTCGTGGCGGCTCACGCTTCGGCGCCAGAGATTTCCGTCGTGATGAGCGTGGTGGCGGTGCTCCTCCGCGTGCGGCTGCTGGCTACGGCGCTCCAAGCGGTGGCTACGGTGGCGGCGGCTACGGCGGCGGCCCGAGCCGCGGTTCAGCCCCACGCGGTGGCTACAGCGAAGACAACAGTGCGTGGTAATCGCTTTACCCCGCGCTCCCCCCATATAGACTTTGTAGACGCCCGAGAGGCGTATGCGTGCGTGCGTGTGTGCGTCTTCTGAGTCTGAAAAGAACCCGACGTTCTATCTTCTCTTTCGCTTTCGTATCCGAGTCGGAAGAAAGAGCTTCCTTCGATGTACAAGTAAGTTAACGAAGTGCCGCCCCCTTTATCCTTCCACTCGAGATGGGGAGGATACAGGATTCTTGATGACCATTTTGCTAACGTGTATTATAAGGCAGCTTGTTCTTTTGAAAATAAACTCCATAGCTTTTTCCATTCCAACCAAACTTCCTTGCTTTTCGTTCTCGCTTTCACCTACTTCTTACATCTGGCGTTCCCAAGTTGGCCACGGCAGTCACAAGTCAATCGCTGGTTGCTGTGGAGACTTGAGCATGAAATGGCTACACTTGGAGAGCTTTTTAGATTCAAAGATACTACTCGGTCGTGAATCGTTCAACAGCAGTGTTCTTGCATCTGTTAGTTTGTCAAGCCCTTATGGACGAGTCAGCTCGGCTGATGGTCGCCGCTGTTGCAGCGAATGTACTGAAGCGCCACCTGCAGCGCAAAGCGCAGCTCGCGGCAGTTGATGTCGTGCGCCAGTCCGTGCTGAAACACGCTCGTCGCGTCTGCGAACCTTCGAAGCCCGCAAAGCGCAAACCCCTTGCGAAAGTATCCCTTCAACACACAAGAGGGACAGACGCACAGTAATGTTCAGTCTCGTTATCATCACTGACCACCTAATGGTAGCACTCCACTACCAGTAGTGGGCCTTACCACAGTGGCTTTCGGGTCCAGCTGGATCGACTGCTCCGCATCTCGAAGCGCGTCCTCGTATCTCCCCAAAGCCGCGAGCAGAGTCGACCTCCGCGTGTACAAAATCGCCAGGTTGCGAGGCGACTCGGCGTGCAGTCGGAGGATCTTGTCGTACTTGTCGAGCATCTTCATCACGTCCTTCAGCGGCAGGCTCGAGGACTCGGCATTCATCGCGATGGAGTTCAATGAGAAGGCCTAGTATCATACTCGCACAGAGTGTTATCAGTCTCGGTCGATCATCCATCCACTAGTTCCAAGTGCTCCAGGTAGCACTTACATGAGAGGAGGTGCTGAATTTGGTGCTGGGGCTCCAATGACCCCCTGCTGCTAATGAAGTTGGAGAATTTGCGGGTGACAAGTGCAGCAGCATGGACGTGGACAGCGACGGCAGCAAACCCCCTCCACTCGAAACTCGACAGCCCTCTTTCTCCAGTTCAATGAGTTTTTTGGTTTTTTGCGGCAAGGCGCTTGTGCTCTTGGATTCTTTCATCATCGCCTTGGTCTTGCCTGTCGAACTCAAAGGTGCTTTGATGTTACCTTCCTGATGACCATCAGCATGATGTGAAGTCAACAACGCTGTGAGCGGCTTTCGACTCGGAGACGCCAAGATGCGGTGGGTGGGCGTCGTGATACTGTTGCTGGGACTCAGGATCGGACTGCCCAGTGGCTCTGGGTGCGGCCGCGAATTGCGCAGCGTGAGTTTGTGCGCCTCGTACTTGCTCTCCGCGTACCGTCCTTTTTTGAGCGAGAGCACGCAGTTGCACTCGGGTAGGTGGTACGGACTCTCGCAGCCGCTGAGCGAGATCTTGACTTCGGTCGGCGGTTTGTTGCGGAACTCGTTCAGGAGCACGGCCTCCTCTTCCGCCAGCACATCGTCCATAACGATCGCAGGAGGCTCGATGTTCAGCGCCATGTCTTCGTGTGCTTGCTCGTTCTCTTTGTTGGACAAATGGGATGGGCTGGTGCACGAATGTCAATGTGCACGTGAATTTGTATATTTGTCATACAGGCTATCTTTAGTGAACCAATTTCTGCAATGTCAACCGTTAGTTAACCTACCAGAGCCTCCAGGCGGTGCTGAGCTGCCGCTGCATTTCCCGGCACTGGCGTCTCGTACGCACCGCGAGCTTGTCCGGTTTCTCCATGGAATTCGCCCAGTCAATCTCACCATTCCCATCATCTTCAAACTCGGCTCCGTCAAAGATCAGATCGGTGGTCGTAGCGATCCCAGCAGTGGCACCAGCCGACTGACAGCTACCAGAGGTGCTCTTCTGTGCGAGTGGAGGAATGCGCACGGAGGACGATGACAGATCGTGCACTCCTCCTCCCCACACAACCAAGCGCTGGAAACGGTTGGACGTGATCTCGAACAGGCTCCACACGGGCTCAAGCGCGTCTTGAACGTCTGCGAGCAGCGTCGCGTTGCCTCCGTACTGATCGCAGTCGCCAAACTCTCCTCCGTCAGCATCACCAACATTGTTGCTGGTGTTGTCGCTACTTGTGCTACTTGTGCTTGAAGCCTCGCTTGCATCACTCTCAGCACCGCTTTCCCGACCACTGGCGTCGTCACCTGGCTCACTCTCTCCACCGCTTTCACGACCGCTGACATCACCACTTGGTTCAATATCGTCGCTGCCATTGCCACACATCTCCTTGAAGAATTCTTGCAATGTCGAGGCTAAACGCGATACCATCGAGGAGGTTTTCGCTCCGTTTTCACTGAGTCGTCTGGTCTTTAGCGGTGGTTGCTGGGGTTCATGGGCTTGCTGATCTTGCTGATCTTGCTGCTCCTGCTGCTCTCGGAGCATTTGTTGCTGTTGACGCAACAACCGCTCTGGTTTCGGTGAGACCCATCGCGAAGAAGAGCGCACCGACGGCAATGCAGCAGCTTGTGGCGCGCGCGGAGCCTGCGGAAGCGCAGGAGGCGAGATCGTCACGCTCACTCGCTTGCGCTTGCCCGTCATAATCGGTTCAGGAGTTCGAAGAACATGCTGTTGTTGCAAAGGCTGCGATGGCTGCTGCAACACAGGCATGCGTTGCGCTACAGCCTGCGCTGCCATGGCAGATCTCGAAGGCGACAAGACCTCAACCTTGCATCGCGGGCTGGCGGTTGTCGACATAGTCGATTGCTCAGATACCGTTGCAATTAGACGGCTGCTTGGACCATCCTCACGCTCAGATACAGCATTGTTACTGCGCGCTCGCAGTGGAGATCGAAGCGCCGACAAGAAGCTTCGGCGTCTCTTTGAGTCTCCAGCACGCGGGTGAACCACAGCTGTTGCTGCTGCTGCTGAAGAGCTAATTGATGATGAGTCTAGGGAGTGAGAACGCGGACGCGACTGCCCCTGTACTTCCTCTCGCAGGCGCAGCACCTGCACAGGAGGCTCACGCTCCCACGGGCGGATGTACTGGAAGCAGAACTGTCCTCGTACGCGCTGCGCTTGTGCGCTTATTGCACTTGCAGCTGCAACTGCAACTTTTGGATTTCTTGGATCGAGCTGCAACCCAACGGCGACGAGGCGCTGAGCGTCGCTCTCTGTCAACTCACTCCAGTGGGGAGCGTCGGCGCCTGCTGCTTCACCCTGTGCGCCGGTGAGATGCAGCGCTTCCGCTACTGCGTGTAGCATCTTCACTGCGCTGCTTTGCTTTTGCTTCCGCCTGATATATCTGGAAATGATGCATTGTTGTTGTTGTTGCGTTGAGGATGAGCACGCACGATCAACTGTCGTGAAAGGACACCCTCCTGGAGCATACACAAGTAATGTAGTGTCATGATGGGATGTGAATCTATAATTTAAAAGACTTTTTCATCTTGATATGATAACATTTATTCTAGTCTTGAGACTAGTGAAACAAGAAAATGAAACTGCTTCAAGGAAGAGGAAACTGACACCGTACTCTCAGCGCTGAAAATATACGACCTTCGTGACCTTCATTCCGATCAACCAATTTTGTTTTTGGCGGCAACGCGCAACTCCAAAAGCAAGTGGCGCCAACAAACAGCAAGCGCAAAGCAAACGGCAAGCGCAACAGTAATCGGCGCTCTCTGGACGACGTGTGAATGCGTGTGAGTGTGTGATTGCCTTGTTGCCTCCGCATCGCGTCTGCGTCAGTGAGTGAGTGCGTCCGCATTGTGAGGCACCTGTATCACCAGCGTCATCCCTGCGAACCACGGATCAGCTGCGAGAGAAGAGAGAGAAAGAGAAGAACAAGAAGAAGAAGAGTGTGCGATGGAAATGGACCTGTTCGCGAACCTGACGGCGCTCTTGCCTCCGGAGGATCAAAGAGCTGCCGCACACACGAATCTGAAGAAGAAGCAACCCGCGATGCTGTTGTCTGGAGCGAAAGAGCGTGCAGCACTCACTGCTGCACGGGCAGTTGAGAGAACAGCGAGCAGCACCAGCAGAAGAAACGTGGACGAAGAGGACGAACAGGAAGGCGCAGATGGAGACCGCAGTACCGGCGTGTCTGGGTTGAATGAATCCGTCAGCAGCATGCAATGCAGCGCGGATCTGACCGCATTCCCAGACTTCCGGACACGAGCACATTCGCATGATGGTGACAGACATGACGAGAATGGCAAGCGACAGATGCGACTCGCGTTGGATCTAGGCTCCAGCACAAAGCAGCACGATTTCCGACCCCAGGGAGTATCTGTTTCGCAGTTGAGCCAGAACACTAGCTACAGTCAGCCGAATTACGCAGAGCTTTTCTATGGGGATACCCAAGATGATCCAGAGGAGCAGGAGCAAGAGCAGCAACACTCACCGAGTACCATTTCGCCACCACCAACAACAGCGACCAGAGCGAAACGAGAGCCGATTTTTGTCACTGGAGATGGAGAATTCCCACGAGTTCAGCGCTCGCCCTCAAGAGCATTCCTGTCTTCTATAGAAAACGAATTGAACAAGCGCAAGCAGAAGAATAGCGCGAGTGACACATCCGAGAAGGTTATTGGTGCATCGCAGAATGGTTCACCAGTGAAGACAACGGCAAAGACATCAGAGAATACAAGTACAAGCGATCTTCATAAGACAGCTGGAAGCGGGAGTAGCAAACCGTCGGATGGTGAGGAGTTTGGACGTGGTCCTCAATTTATTCGAGATATGGCAACGCCGCCGCTGGTAACGGAAGAAGAAGACGATCCTGTAGAGCACCCGACATTTACCAGTTTCAGGAAAGCTAGCATTACAGATTCGCCTCTGAGCTCTCCCGTTCGGTACCAGTTTGAGCCCACGACAGATCCTGCAGACATCGAGACCGACCTGCTCTTCAGCAGCTTTGAAGGCAAAAGCGAAGAGAATGAAGGTGCTTACGAGCGTGGTCGGCGGGACTCGATTGACTCGTTTCCAGATACGCAGTCGCTTGGCGATGGTGACATGGACGACGACGATGACGTGGACGTGGAGGCTGAGAAGACTACTACCAGATCATACAGCATGGAAGCGAAAGAGATCGACAATGAAGATGACGATGAAGATGAGCTGCCAACGCAACCAAGTACATCGGCAGATACACCAGCCAGGACGACGACGATCTCACCAGTTCAAGACAATCTCGCCTCTCCTGCTCGTGTTGCGCTGAAAAAGCGAGAGAAAGCCACACCACATGCGCTCCCAACGCTGACAGACTCAGTGCAAAAGGCGTACGAGTTTCCGGACTCGTCCTCTTCTTCTACTACTACTGTGCAGCTGGCAACGAAATTGTCGTCGTCGGCGAGTCGCAACTTGGCTTTCTCGTTCGCGATGCCCGACTCGCAAGAGAGCGAATCGCAGATATTGGGTAGCGTCCCCGATACTGTGGTGCTGGCGTCCAAGGCGCTCAATGCGATCAGTGATGCTGACAAAGTTGCTGCAGTTCCCCCGAAGATTCTTCGCAAGAATGAAGTTTCAAAGATGGCTGTATCTGCTGCTATTGCCAAGAAGGCGAAGAAAGCGTCCAGTGATACTGCTTCGACAACCGGAGCAAGCAGCGTCGAGTCGACACCAGTGAGCCGAAAGCGTGCTTTTGTGTCCCCCGATGTCAGAGTCAAAAATGCGTCCACACCAAATGGAGGAGGACAGGAGGCGACGCCAGTTTACAGCAAGCGCATCGTTGCGACGCCATCGTCTAACAGCTCAACGCCAAGCGCGCGGCGCACGCGCGCGAAGCTCTTGTCGCCGCTGCCGTCGAATCGACCGTACGCATCACGCACGAAAACCATTTTCAAGTACAAATACGAGTTTTGCCTGACAGGCTTCATGAACGACGGTGAAGCAAACTTGATTGAGACGATTGAAGGGCACGGTGGGAAGATCGCTGAGCGCTACGAGGATCTGCTTCGGATGAACAATCCCAAGGCTGTGGTCATCGCGACGCCCGTCTCGTGGCGCAAGCGCAAGTTTATTTATGCGGTCGCGTGCGGGATCCCAGTGGTGCACCCCGACTGGGTCCACGCGTGCATCAAAGCGGGTCAAGTGGTGCCGTTTGACGGATACTTCATCCCGTCGGGGTATTCGATCACGACGCGCAAGTTTGAATGCCGCCCCATGCAGCAGCTCGACATCTTTGCTGGGAAATCGTTTGGGATCCCGTACGATGTGGTGCACTCTTCCAAAACGAGTGTGAAGGACATGGGCTCGCTCGTCGCGTTCGTGCTGAAGGCTTGTGGCGCAAGCCTCGTGATTGAGGTGAGTAGTGCTTTGTGACGACGATATCTATTGTCTGGGAGCTGATATCCCACTGATACTAACCACCAACTGCTTTTATTATGCATGCGAACAGGACTTGCAAAAGAAGCAGATTGTCGACGTTGTCCTGTCGGACGAGCTCACCAAGGTATGCCGCCAGTTTCATTTGCAGCCGGTGTTTGTCAAGATTTATTCAACATGCTGGGTTGTCTCTCTTCTTTTTCTTCTCCTGTGATAGACATGCGAGCACTACAGAAGGAGACACAAGACTCCCGTGAAGAACTTCTCGTGGGTCACCGAGTGCATGATCATGCAGGTAATAATGTGGAAATTGGTGGCTCAAGACGTTGAGAATGTCACACACTCGCAAATTTTAGATCTTAACTGTATGAGTCTCTGTCCATTTAAAATGTGCAGCAGTTGTTGAATCCCGAGAGCGACTTCTTTCAGCCGCAGTCGCACAATGAGGACGACGCATCCGAGCAAGTTCTCGCAGCAACTGCTGAAATTGGCGACAGTGATCGGTGTGTTCTTCGCTCCCAACCTAAATTTCGTACTCCCAAACATCTTACGGGTTACAACCAATTTCCTCTAAAACCTAATGCTCTCTTGTCGCGAAATGCAAATTCAATTCATAGGAGTACACTCAAGCTGCACACGGGCGAGCTCGTGCTCGCAGATCTTCTTGGGAACCAAATCGACCACCATTTGCTCTTCCATGTCTGCGAGATCTTGCGCGCCACGATCGTTCGCGAGGGCGATGACGGCAGGAAGCGAGCAGACGAGAAGCACGACGTGATCCTGGAAGTCGGTGTCTTGAAACGGTGCGTCTTGAATAGGAATACAAAATCCAACATCACAGTTTGGCCACTCAACCATTTTCTAATTCTCCTGTGTGGTTTTGTTGTTGATGGCAATAGGTCTCCCAATTCGCCGGGCCTGTCAAGAGTTCACTCGAAGATCTTGGAAATCCCAGCGTCCCATGTGAAAAGAAGAGTGGTCATGGTGTCCAAGACGGATTTCCAAGCGATGAAGTACGGCGACGAAAACATTTTCTACTACGAAGAGGATCAAGAGGAGGAAGATGAAGAAGACAGTGGCAATGGCGATGATGATGAAGAGGAGGATGCAACTTGTTGAGGAGAGAAACGATGTCCCAGATTGATGAAATGGGAACTTTCTCGACCGGCTGATCAGGGTTTTGAATTGTTGTTGTTTTAGTCGAGATTGGTTTGATTTTTGCTTGTTTTCATCGATACTGTGTGCTGCACGAGTGGTTGGTCAGTGTTCGCCCTTGTCGAGAGCCATTCGCTGGGGGATGAAGAGGTACAACCACGGCTGTTGAGGAAACACGACAAATTGTAAATGAGTTTGACGGCTCCACATTTTGTGATAGCAAGCTATCACGCAGCAGTACTCACCTTTCGAATAGGGTCAACTCCAGCGTCCGAGAAAATGGTCTACCATTGTCACAAACAAAAACAAACAGTTAGCATCCTCAGCTGGTTGCGAATGCGCTCGAAAGAAGCCGAGTCGATACAAAACGATCAGCTTGAAACATAGTCAACGCTTGTAAGTACCTGCCACGAGACGATGCCCAAGTGCGTGATCATCATGCGGTAGTAGTTGGAGAAGCTCTCTGCGAGGAAGCTCCACCTGCCGTTCAGGTCGCGGAACCAGATCTCTGGTCCGTCTGGCGTACATCAATCAGCTCAACCACAAGGGCCGACCAGTACAATTCCATGAGCTCACCAGTGAAGGTTATACAAAGAGTAGGCAAAGACTGTGGGTGGTGAGGAGGTACGCACCATCAAAGTAGACGAGCATCACGTCGCCGTATTTTGGTGAAGACTCCAACGGAAATGCCGAGAGCTCTTCTTTGACGAACTGGACACGTTTACAAGCCAGTCAGCAAGCGAACAAAGAGGGTATGTTGTCGAATAAACCACCAAACACAACAAACGAAAGTTGTCAGCAAGCCCACAAGCAAGCGACTTACCGTCTTTGTCGCGATCCGGTGCTGGTCGGCGGCGCGACAGAATGCGGGAAACTTGCGCACGCAGCAGCGCTGCATGTCCTGGATCGAGTTTAAACTGAAGTGGCCAACGAGCGACGTGTGATCTGTTGTAAACATGAACAGCAGACAACAACCGATTGTTAGTTTGGAGCACACACGAAAGAAAACACATCATTTCTTTCATTACCCAACAAACCTCGGAATGGTGCAAACCATTTCACGGACAAGCCGTTCGTGATCGTGAAGAAGCGCCTGAGGTCGTCCGGGAGAGCGCACGGGAAGTTTTTCTATTGCGCGCGTCAAAAGAAACAAACAGCGGCAAAGCAACTTGCGTGATGAACCTGGTACGTTTGGTAAAGCAGCACACGAGAACCAAGAACCCCAAAGTCCCCACACACAAGTGACACACTTGTTCCCAGATCGCGAGCTGCACGTGACTCGCGCCGACCATTTCCTTGGGCTCCAAATGTGAGACGCGCTTGTGCGCCTGCAGGTACGCGAACACACCCAGCGAGATCGCGTCCAAGTACTGCATCCCACTGGAGAGCGCCGGCATCCTACTCTTCGCTCTTGCTGGTATCCGACTCACAAGTCTGTTGAAAAGAATTGCTGGATCTTGAAGAGGCGCTTCGAAGGAATAAACCTATCGGGGCAAGTCGCTGTTCTAAGAAGCATTGATTGATACGGGGAATTATGATAGACAAGAGAATCCCACAACACGAAAAACGTTGCGATGCACTCGACGATACCAAAATGGGACTCTGTTTCGCTTCTCAGTCCCGACTTTTTCTCGCTCTTCTTTCCTCCTCTCTCCTTCCACGTGCCTGTGTGCGTGCGCTTCTGAAGACTGGTCGGTTTGCATCACATAGCAGCGCAGGATTCTTGTTTACATGAGCGAGCACTGTTCTCCGCCTGGCATGCCACCCACTAAAACAACGCAATTCATGAAAACGAGTTAGATACACAATTAGACTCGATAGGATCAGCTACTCTAAGCACACAACTTACTTGGCATGCCTGGCATTCCAGCCATTCCTGGGAACATACCCGCACCCTGCAACACATTTCAGAGCGATGGAAGCACACACAGGTCAGAAAACTGTCATTCGCTTCAAATTGACAAAGAAATATCAACGCCGACATCTGAAAACGTACCATGTTTGGCATCACCGGATTGCCTTCGTCGTCGAACTGCAGACCCGGCGCGAGGTCCTTCACGATCTCCGATGGCGGCTGACCGGTCTCCTGCATCTCTTGCATCAGCTCCGACAGACGCGCAAAGTTGTCTGGCTCGGATTCATACACTGCGATGATCTGCTGGAAGTACTGGTATTGCTTGCCATATCTAAATAGTAGGAGGCACGTGTCAGTCTCAATTACGTCAAGCGATACGTGATCCTAGCCATTGGTAACCAGCAAATGCGCACCTTTCGTAGTCTTCTTTCGAGAGAAGCGATTCCTTCTCAGCTAGCCATTCTGGATACTGAAAAACGAGCACACACATATTATCGGAGTGGTCGGTTTAAGCCACCTCGTACCTTAGGCTAAACGAGGGGTTGGTAAGTCGCGAAGCTTACTCTTTCGCAGATCTGCTTCATTGGGTCGTACATCACGTCTTTCGACAGCAATTGCTGCATCATGCCGTCCACCATCTCTTGGAAATCGCTCTGCACAAAGGGGCATCAAATCAATCGCATCAGTAACATGAGCGAGACTACCTCAGCATCCAAGTGGACGAGAACAAATTCAAGCAAGAGAATAGGAAAAAAACACGCACCTTTTCGCCCATTTCTTCAAACTTTTTCATCATCTCCTCCATCATTTCTTCGCCCATTTCCTCCAGCTGGGCAGTCTCCATGCCCTCCATGTCTTCCGCAGCCTTGGACATGTTCTGCACAAGTAAAGCGCGGCATAAATACAAACACACAGTGAGCATGATTGCAATCCCTTGCGACTGTTACACATTCCATCATAGCAGTATTCGCAAAGAAGCAACGAACCTGGAGGGTCTTTGCGACACCGATGCTCACATCGTCTTCATCGTCAGCACCTGCAGCGGGAGCGCCAGTCTTCAGCGACCCCAACAGCGACTCAATACTCTCGCCATCGGCTGCATTTCGATCACAACAATAACAAGTCAGCACACTACACCATCTTCCCAGCAATTGCCTGTGGACAATTCAATCGTGCGTACCGCCAGTGCCCAGTTCTCTAAACGCCTGCTCCAGCACTTGCTGGAACTCTGGGTTCTGTGCATCTTCCAGGAACTTTGACATACTCTACAGAGCACACCACACATATTGCACAGTCAGTCAGTCCACTGCAGCTGCTTCCTACATTCACCCATCCAATACGCAAAATGCCCACACAACAAGAGACAGCAAAGCCGCAGCCGTACCTCCTTCAAGTGGTCAATCTCGCTCTCCTCGCTCGCTTTGAGCGTCGCCGCGGCTTCATCACGCACGTCCGACACCTCGGACTTGGCAGCTGCACCAGCATTTTTAGCAACGACCACAAAAAACACCCACACGTTTGAGTTTGCTCATTGCCCCCACACTGCATGTTGAACATTGCATCAATGCCACCATTCTTCGTACCAGCAGCGGCGGCGGCGTTGCTCACTTCGTCACTGAAATCGTCCAACGCATCTGCACACAAAACACAACACTTCAGTCACAGGCATGCATAGAGATGCGCACAGCCAAAGAGCGCGCAAACGCACCGTCCAGCAGGTCGTCCAGGTCGATCTCTTCCTCCTGCTTGTGCTCGTCGTCCCCCGTGGCACTCATGCTGTGTGTGTTCTCGTCTTTTTTTATTCTGAAAATGGGGATGAAAGGGATGAATGACCCGGTGTTGGCTGGATGTCAACTTTGATACCGGTATTTCATGTCCCCCTCTTTTACAAAGACAATTATATACCGGTATTTATATACCAAAATACCGGTATTTAGACGAAAGGTTGAAGCCATGAAAAACCTCGCGTACCGGATAAAAATCTCATGGCGGTATACAGTCTTTACAAGTGCTATACCGCCACACGAGATTCTACTTCTTTAATACCATTTGGCTCGGAATCTTTAGAATCAAGTGGTGAAATGCGCAACTCGGATTCAACATCGAGCGGACATAAGTTGAACCTCCGTGCAAGATAAGCATGTATCTTGTATAAAGAAACCAGGTTTGCATCACACACGCTTCTTCTTGATCCCAGCGAGCACGGGATCGTCAACCACAGAGAAAGTGTCCACCACCTGAAGACAAGTTTCAATACACGAACGCACGCAGTATCCCAAGAGCATGTGGTTAACATCGCGTGGCTGACAACCTCCACGTTTGGCTTCAGTGCTGCGCACCTTGTTCTTGACCAGAAACTCGCACACGTACGACGTCAACGTCGAGACGATCACCAGGATGCAGTAGTACTGACAGCAAACACAATTTGAAGCAGCAAAAATAGTTGAACGACCAGATTGGGAATATGACAAAAACGTGATACTTCTCACCTGAATCCACGCCTTCTTCAATACTTCAGACCACGACGGATAGTACCTGGTCACCAACAAAGACCATCACAGAGTAGTTACGCAGGTCAGGCTTATTGAGATGATTTGTCCAGGCTAGTTTCTACGTCTTTCGGCATATGATGAGTCTTCTCTTACAGAATGTCAGCGGTCGGAATTCGGATGACCATGCTTGTGCGGAACTGGCGAGGCTGCGTTGCGACTGTGAACCTGCCGACGTCGTTCGTCCAGACGGGGAGTGGGCTCTCGAAATACGTCGTGCCTAAGGTGTGTTGGCGCCTCAAGTGTTGAGTATAGCTCGATTGCAACGTGCCTGGTGAATTCTAAAACAGATCTTATGAGCCCACGACACTTACAATCGCGTTGACGGTACTGCGAGACGAGTTTTCGCAAACTGAGGTCCTGCGCAGACTGGATCTTGGACATGTTGAAGAGTGGCGAGGACGCATAAGGGTACTGCGTGCTGCGTCATGAGTGGAAGCATGCATGGCGGTCAGTTTGATTGCCTCAACATCGTCAGCGACCTCGCTGGTCTCGCACACCCTCTCACATACCTTTCCTTGATGTGGATCGGTTCGCGTTGCTCCAGGATCAGGTTCCCATCCACATGCAGCGATTCACCGGCGAGCGGAGACGTCTGCGAGTACATTGCGATGGCGTCCATGTTCATCTTGACACGACCCTGAAGGTGAAGGACAGAAATATGATGAAACTCGCAAAAGGAATTGCCAAGCAGCCTGATTTACTAGATGCATTTTTTGTACCTGCAGCGTGTAGTTGAGAATCGCGATCAGCGTCACTTGGTGGATCCGCTCGTTCAGATGGAGCGGCGTCGTGATTTCCACATGGAGCGACTCGGGGGCCCCATCGCGACCCTCGTCAGTTTCGTACGACTGCGACAAGAAAATCAGCAGCAAACCACAAGTTTCGCGCCCTTCGTTAGCAGACTGGAACGTAAGACAGCATACACCGCAGAGAGGATTATTCTAAAAGCTGCATCTGCAACCTTGAACTGCGACGCACGGGCTTTTTCCTGCAGCAGCTGCTGGACGCGGGCTGGGAACGTCGTCTGGACGATGCTCAGGTGCTCTTGCGCGTGGCTCACTGGGTCCTCCGTCACGCCCTCGAGGATGCTGATCACCTGGTACGTCAGCACCACTTTGGGCTGCTCGCGGTAGGTGTTCACGCGAATCCAAAAGTCTGTTTGAGAAACACACACACACACACACACACACAATTCACAACAGAACAGGTCCTATGTTAGCGGCTTCCCATAAGTCAAGAGAGAAAAAAAGCTGGCTCGATTGGGTATTAGATACCGTGCGAGCCGTGCGCCAGCAGCAGGGGCAACACGAGCGCGAGAGCGAAGAGCGTCCACGACACGACGTGCGCAACGGAGAGCGCGGCGCTGAAGTACTGCCGCTTGATGCTCGAGCGGAAGCACAGCGCGCGCATTGCTCTTGCTGCTGCTGTGTGTTGGCAAATGGAATAATTGCGGCTTTTCAAGATCCATGTTCAAATAGGGCCATCTTCGCCGCGGAATCCTATTATAGGTTCCTACCCTATTGAAACTGACTACTGCCTATTTTAACCCTGACTGATTGATTCACGATGGATCACAGGACAAACGCCGCCGACAACCTTCCTAACCGAAGACAGAGATGAAGACGTCCATTTGTTCGCGATGATAACACTTCACTTACATGTGATCCACTGAGTCCGTTGCCAGTCGCTGAAGGGCTGTAAACTGCTTGGCGTGCAGAATCGACTCGAGCGCAGCGCTCGTGGGAGCTGGTGCCAAAGAAACCTGCGAAGAACGTGTCGAGAAATCCAGACCGACCGCATCCGGATCATGGTAGACGCTCGCGAGGCCGCCCACAAAGCGACACAGCGATGGGAAACGGTCGCTCAGACTCTTCCACGACTTTGCAAAGCTCGCGCTCGGTGGAAGCGAGTCCAGCACTTTCGTCAGCGTTTCCTCGTTCTTGTACGCAGCAAGAAGCAACTTGAATTCGTCTTCTATCGCCTTGATTTCTTCATCACCCAACGAGACTTGGAGTCGGTCTCTCTGCAAGGACACCAAGCGCCTGAAATCAAACTCGGTGGTGATTTTCACCAGATCTTGGGGTCGCACGGAAGGCAGGATGTCGGAGAGTCCAGTCATCCTCGCCCGCTCAGATCGCAGTTTCGCCAGCTCACTTGCCCCTTCCGCAAGCATCGTCGCGACACTGTGAAGCACTTCGGTGTGTTGCTCTGCGTTCTCACTTTGCAACTTTGTCAAAAGCTCAGCAACGAACGGGTCTTGCTTCTGGATGAACATCTCCGCGCTTTCGTACGTGACGCGGTACTCTCCCTTCAGAACCGAACTCTTCGCTTCCTGGAAGCGACTCGGTCCATCGACGTAGCCATCTGCGACGAGCGTGATCAGCAGCTTCTCGATCGATCGGTTCTGCTCCGCTCCGTGGGTCGTGAGCCCTTCAATGCTGAGCATACACGCGCTCGCTAGCTTCACCAGCGCTAGCAACGAGTACACTGCAATCCACCACGAACCCTTGGGGGCGTAAGCGGACTTATCGAGGTCAAAGTGCGCTCGCAACGCTGCGCTGTTGTCCACAACCCAGGTCATCAGGTCACGCATCGACATCCAGTCGGAGCTCTTGAACGCAGGGCAGATGCTTGAGCCAATGGGACTTTTCTTGCGGCGTCGGAGATAACCAGTCAACGCCACCAGAGTGGACACAAACTTGTCATCGCAAAGCTTCGAGAGCGCTCCTTGAATCACAGTTTTGACTTGACGCACTCCACACCACACGCTGTAGCACCCTGACGAAGACGCTGTCTGCTGCAGGAAAGCAAACACATCCGAAAGATGCTCGTTCCCAGCGATGCTCGCCGAGTCGTCGGTCGCAACGCCCACGAGCTTTGCCTGCCAATTGTCGGGACAAACTGCCGCAACCGCTTGCGTCACGCGCTCGATCAAAGCTTCTCGGTTTTGACTCTTTTTCTCATCGTTAGGCAGCGTCATGAGGTGCACGTCGTGGATCTTCTCAGCGACTGCAAAGCGCACGCGGACATCCGTGTACGGCGCATCCGCATTTCTTCCTGCTGCGTCGAGCACCAGCGAGAACGCCCACACTGAGCGAAGCATGTCGGCGATCGCTTGAAAGTTCATCGCGCAAATGTACCGACTGTGCTTCAGCACTTGCGCGCGGTGGTGGGAGCTTTTCTGACTCGGGTCTGTTTCTTGGATCAGCTTGGCGCATCGCTGCAGCGAGAAGCCCGCGGCCAGGAACTTGAGCGTCAAGTCAAACGGGTGCGAGTTGTCGACGCGCACCAAATACCGGCCCGAGTCGAAATCCACCGCACCACTTGCGCTCGGAGAAGCCTCGTCTTCTTCAGCTTGCAACACAAAGCCACGCAGCTCGTCGTCGCTACTCTGCTGTTGTTGTTGCTCCATCATGAGCAATTGTGTGCTCACGAAGCGCGCGATCTTCTTGTCAACCAGCAGTTGGAATCCTGGATCAGTGACGATCTTTACAGCAGGGCTGTCGATAGGAAGCTGAACTGCATCCGCATCCACATCAACTTCTGTAGCAGCAACAGCAGGAGCGACATGTGGGGACTGAAATAGCTTCTTCTTCTGGAGCTGCTGGACGCTGGGCGACTCCACGAGGCGACTCATGCCCTCCGCCGCATCCACCGCTGCAACGGTCGGGTCCCGCATCGTTTCTTGCGCTGCAGCAGGGCCAGCGCCAGCACTTGACTCGGCAGCAATCATGCTATGCGGTTCAGCTTGAGGCTGGCTCTTCACGAGCGCTGCTGACGCCAGCAGCCCGCCTTCAACGGACGTGCCGCCGTCAACTCCCGCAACTGGGGCCAGCGCTTGAAGCGGGAGCGCCAACGAACCCACATCACCCCCCGCACTCGTTCGCTTCGCTTGAAAGTAGACGTTCTTCTCGAGGAGCGTGAGCGCTTTGTAGTGCTCGTAGCGCAGCGCGTGCTGCTTGAGCAGATGGCTCTTGATGTTGTCGCCGCGCCAGGGTCTCTTGAAGTGCTGCACGTTCGCCGTGCGCTTGCGCTTGCGGGTCTGCTCTCCGTTTTCACCGGCGCCTTCGCCCGCGCCTTCGCGGCCAAACTGCTCGCAAAAGAGGCACTTGACCGAGAGCACCTCGCCGGTCGCCAAGTCGCGCGCCGCGACCTGCACGCCGAACTTGTCGATCCACGCGAGCTGGAACTCTTTCGTGCGCACGCGCGATGACGACGACGACGACGACGATGGAGGAAGAGGAGGAGGAGGAGGCGCGGCCGCCACTGGTGGAGATGCTGCTTCTGCAGGTGGGGTCGTCGCCATCATGGAAGCCCTTTATTTACACCACTTTCACAACTTGCTTTGTCGAAGGCAAAAGGGACTGTGTGGAAGGAAGGCGCTATTAACCAGCACTCATTTAGTGGAGCGTCAAAACAGACATTGGGCTCTATAGCATTTTATGTCACTTGACAACAACATAAGCTACCCAGCACCGTAAAGGCAACATTAACGGACATTGGGTTTGCTTTTCGCGTCATAACTCGGATTCCATTTGGAAAAGTTGACACCACGTACGAACGAACCAACGAGTGTCCTTCCAAGGGCGGTCTCTTGCGTCAACTGCACCAGTCGCCATTCAGATCCCACACACACCACAGCAGCGCACAATGATGATCACCGCGGGCGTGGCCGTGAACTCGAGCCTGCTGCTGGAACCGGCGCACCAGCTCACGTTCTGGCTCGACGCGCATGACAACGGCAGCAAGAGCGCCGTCCCGCGCGCGACGCTCAAGCTCACCAACATCTCGGAGCGCAAGCTCGCGGTCTTCAAGGTGCGCACGAACAACGCCGACATGTTTACGGTCAAGCCCGTGCACGGCGTGATCGCGCCGGGCGAGTCGCTCGAGATCGTGATTTCGGTCGTCGCCGCCTCTGCCGCGCGGCTCGCGACGATCGCGCCAAAGGAGCTCACGATGCGCGACAGCGAGCGGTTCCTCATCCAGAGCGTCGAGCAGTCGGAGGACATGCGCGGCTTCGACACGTCGGACCTCGTCGCGTTCTGGAAGCGCGTGCCGCGCGAGCTCGCGACGAACAGCAAGATCGGGTGTCGGTTCATGGTGCTGTCCAGCGGCGGCAGCCACCCTTCCGCTGCTGCGTTTGTGATGGACACGATCTCCAAGAGCCCGCAACCGACGGTGAAGCAACTGGCGGTGGTTCCGCCACTACTGCCACAGCAGAAGGACGAAGAAGAGCAAAAGACACGAGAGCTCGAGCCGAACCAGTTGCAGCCGCAGCACCGACGGCTGTCGTCGCTTGAGCCGAGAGACATTGACAAAACGATTGACCTTCGAGACGCGCATCGACGGAAAAGCAGCAGCAGTGGCGCGCAAGTGCAAGCGCAAGCGCAAGCGCAAGACCCGAAGCCCGACACTTCCGAGTCCACTGTGAGTGACGAACACAACCTGAACCTGAACTTGAACCTCAAGGCGGTGACTTTCTCTTTACCTATTCCTGGTCCAAACGCGCCACCAAATTCGCTCTTCAGCATCCATCCAAGCGACACCGTCGAGTTCAAAGTCAAGTCTGGAACAGGGACAGGACGACCGACGCTCAGCCCTGCAGCGTTCTTCCTTACGAACAAGTCGCGCTCGCATGCGCTCGCGTTCAAAGTGAAGACGACCAACCACGAAGGATACTTTGTCAAGCCCAGCAGGGGTCTCATCGGCCCGTCGAACGCGCAGCGGATCGAGATCCTGCCGGTGTACCACGAGACGCAATCAACAAGCGGTGACAACAACAAGAATAATGACAGCGCGGCCGCAAAGTTAGAGGACCTGCGGCAGCGCGAGGCGAAGGACCGTTTCATGGTCGAGATCGTGCGCGTGGACATCGCCAACTACCAGGAGCTGCTCAACCTGGACGAGCACGTGCGCAAGCGCGAGCTGGTGACGGTCTGGGACAGCGCCGAGCCGAGTCGCCGCGAGAAGGCGATGATGAGCTGCCGAATCCTCGACATCCCCGTGGCGATCAGGAACAAGCTGGAGCCCGTGGCGAGCAACCAGGACGAGCACGACACGTAGTGCTAGCAGAGCAGAGCAAGTTCATCAGTCATTGACAATCTCAAATCGGAATTCCAGCCTTGAGACGGTGTCTGTTGCTCGTACCAATCAATGAATGCATTGCTCGAGACATGGGAAACTGCCAAGGAATATGCATTTTCGTGTGTAGCATACACAGGCAAGCACGAGTAGGCTATGGATTCGGGTCTGTTTCTCCTTTTATTTAATTATTCGAAAATGAAAAAACCTGTTGCTATGCGTGCGATCGCACGGGTATCAAAATGCGAAAAGCGAATGCTTCATGCAAAAAGTCATGCAAGCGGTGTATATGAAACTATCGAACTCTGTGTGTGTGTATCTATCGGTTGCTCGCTTACAGCTTCTCCACGATGGTCTGCAGGTTGGCGAGGATCTTGACCGTCGCGGACGTGCCGAGCATGTTGACCACGGTCGCCGGGATGTACCCCTGGAGGTCGGCGTGCGCGAGCAGCGTCACTTCGCAGTACGGCTTGCCGTTCGCGTCCGGGAGCTCCTTGATGAGGTAGCCCGACACGACGTTCACGCCGCGCACGGCGCCGTCCGTGGTCGCCGAGACGCCGTCGACCGCGATCGAGCGACTCGCGATGATCAGGCGGCCGTCTGGGAGCGACGTCGCGTACGTCACGAGCACAAAATCGCGCGCCGCGACCGGGAAGATGCCCTTGCTCACGATGTAGCGCAGAGAGAGCTTGCCTTCGTCGTCGAGACTCTTCAAGATGCGTACGCTCTCGGTCATGTCGTCGAGCTGCAGCAGCAGCTTCGGGTCGGTCAGCGCCTTCTGGATCGTGACCTTGTCAGCCGAGATGCGGCGCGACGCCTGGAACGGGCTCCACGAGTTGTCCTGCACCTCGCCGCGCCAGATCTGCACGTGGCCCTCGGTCTGCGAGTCGATGAGCTCCCAGGACGTCACGCCGTCCTCGCCCGAGTGGCGGTTGAGCAGGATCTGCACGTTCTCCTCTCCGAACGCCTGGAAGTCCACGTCGTCCACGCTCTTGTACACCTTGCCGGCGGCCTCAGGGTGCGCTGGCGCCGGAGTGGACTCGCCCCAGAAGTAGTTCATGGCTGCTTGGTGCTGATTGCGAAGAGAGAGGAGAGAGAGAAGAGGCTGGTGGCGCGCGCGCTTCTTGTGGAATGGCCGATGGCGAAGTGACGTTCGCGAGAACGAAGGAGCTCTTCTTGGCTTGGGTTTGCCGCTCGGTTTTGCTGCCTTAGAAGAGGGGGAGACGGGGTGTTGGCTGCCGAGTGGGATGTTAAGCAGGACGAAGCCTGTCCCTGCAACAGAAAAATTCGGAAATCCTGCGAGAGTTTATACTTGTCAGATTTCCTGATGATGGCAGACCCTTTATCAAATGTGCAAGGTTTTTCTAAACAAGAAATCAAGAATGGTGTCTACATTCGGGTGTTTTTACAGTAATTTTGTGAAAAGAAGAACTATTTCGAAATTAAGTACCAAGAAAAGTCTTTGAAGTCGGTGTGATTTTGTGATGAAGGTACCTCTCCTTTACTAGATTATTGGGAAAAAATCTTCTTGTTGGGATTCACCCCGGCTTTGGAAGAGACATGTTGCAGCAATCTTGAAGGTTGAGACGCTTATAAAGGATTTTGGGAGTTTTTAGGAATGGAAATGGCTTCAGAAATCCTCCTTGAATGGAATGCCGACGTTCCAGCATGCCGTGTGGTGGTTGCTCCGTTTCGGCCTTCGCAATAGATTCTGTGTGTGTGCGAATGAGAGATTGTCTGGTTGTCGCAACAAAGTGACAGCTCTTAACTCTATTTGTGGCGGCATGCAGGCATCGTCTCTCTTGTCAAAGAGCAACAACGCACGCACCTACATGCGCATGTGCGAGTGCGCTTACGTTTGCGTTTGCGCCTTTAACAAGCGAACAGCTTCATGGTGACAAGCGTCACATTGCAAAACCCAGATTATTGGAGTTTTGTCCGGTTACTGCTGTTGTCTCAACGAAACGGATTTCGGACTGCGAAAGGCATTTTGTGAAATTGCCCAGTTCTATATCTATTTTTAACCAATCATGTCTCTCACCGGTCGACTTTGTAATCAGTTTCTTGTGCTCAAGGATGACACCGCCATTGCTCAGTGTTGCATCGTAGGCATCATAGCACTCATATGGCGCTAAGATTTGCAGCAATGGACTGCAGTAAAATAGCAATGAATTCTTGAGATTTATTTAAAATGTTTAGGATCGAAAATCCACGAATATTCAAGCCCACACGTGGAAGGCAGAGCCGCTACGTTGGACAATCTGCTGCCCCCGCCATTACTTGGGCAGATGGAAGCCGTATCTCTTCGAATTGAGCATCAGATAGCCGTCGGGTGACCTGGAAAACGGCCCAATTGCAACACACGAAAGGTATTGTCAGTAGCACTCTGCTGCCGCTGATACCATCCGATGCCCAGACTGCGGTGGTCTGTCCGTCATCCGACGCATGTTGCATCCATCCGACCGTGACGCGACGCGGGAGGAGCCCTTTTCCAAACGCTGCTGGTTGACCAATCAAGCTGGTTCTCTTTTGGCAGGAGGCTCGCATCTACCTGCAGCCATCCAAGTTGTCATCCGTCCATCCCAGAGAAGATCGCCTTCTTTTCTCTTCGTCATGGATGCTTTCTCAAAGACTCGAGTTTGCCTGCTATGTTAGCCACGTACTGTACCCACTTTCCAGGCCACCAATTGCGACCAACAATCATTCGCTTCTCTTTTTTTGTTCGTGTGCTAAAAATAGCAAATTTCGAACCCACTTGCAGCACAACACGCTCGCTGTGTTGTGGGAGAGCAGGCGGTGGTGGTTAACTAAAAAGTGATGGTTTCGTTAAGCTATTGAGCATGAGCATAGAGCTTGGAGAGGACATTCCCCCCCCAGTCATGACTGGGTTCGCGACGCCTCATTTCAAATGCCAGGGTTTACTGAACTCACGTTCTCTCCCGCTGCGTCCCATGTGTGTGTGTGTTTGCTGACTGACGCAAATGGGTTTCGACCTATCGATTTGCTAGAGAGACTGTGCAGTGTCACTATTAAGAGGTTCAGCACATTAGACCACATACCGTAGATCAGGCTGGCTGATCGACAAGGTGCCACTATACAGAGGTGTAGTTAGGCGAGGCGCCTGGAAACGCTTCATGATCGAACTGAGCTCTTCACTCAAGAGCTCTGAACGCATCCACCACCGCATGCCAGGAAACAGCTGGACCAGGAGGAAGGGTGAGAGGGCAAAGCGCAAACACACACACAGCCTTGGGCATTTTTTTCTCAGAGGGAGACCGACCGCCCGACACCTGTCCAGGCGACCACCTGCCTGCCTCTGCCCCTTTGCGCCGCCTGCTTCAGTCGCGAAGCTTCTTCGTCCGGTTCACAAGACCGACCTCCCCTTCTCAGCCAACGGTGTGATCCCTCCATCCATACTCCTCCCGCCTACAAGCAGCACACACAATGAACCACGTGATGATGCAGCGAGCGCAGTCGCTGCCGCCACGTCCGCCGTTCCGCCACCGCGCGTCGCTGCAGGAGACCAAGAGTAAGAGCACGTCGTTCTCCAAGCGCCGGCTCGACCGCCACTCGTCGATCACGCCGCAGTACCGTCTCGAGCTCTCGCTGCTCGAGCACGTGCAAGTCGAGTTCGTCAAGGCGTTCGTTCCAGCGAACAAGCTCTCGCAGCCGCGCTATGTGATGCGCATCTCGAACGCCGCGCTGAGCCAGTCGTGGGAAATGGGGCGGACGTTCAAGGAGTTCTACGAGCTCAAGGAAGCGATTGTGAACGTTCTCGACCATGGCCATTTCTGTCACTCCAACTGCCCGTGGCTCTACATGTACGTGACGCACCACTTCCCGCGCCGCCACATCTTCCGGTCGCGCAGTCCGAGCGTCATCTCGGCGCGACTCACCGAGCTGCAGACGTTCATGAACGAGATCCTGCGCATGTCGCGCGAAAAGCGTAGTCTCGAGTGCTCAATCGCCGCCGACGCGTTCCCGCGCATTGTGTACGACTTCCTGTACGAAGGCATGGTGTTCGACCGCTCGGACTTCACGGACACGATCCTGGAAGACCGCATGTCGATGACCGGGCGAATGAGTCGCCAGTCGTCCGAGCTCTTGAACCCCGAGGAGTCGTGCTCGATCTGCCGCCGGTCGCTGCTGGGAGGACCCGAGATGGGTACTACCATCAGTCCGCCGAGCTCGAGCGCAGGCACGACGAGCTCCGGATCGACTGAGAGCGAGGAGATTGACGCGCAGTCGCTCACGACGCTCCAGTGCGGCCACGTGTTCCACGACGACTGCATCTTGAAAAAGCTCAACGAGAGCCTGTGCTGTCCGCTCTGCATCGACCCTGCGAAGGAAGGGGGAGAGGACGAGAAGGCATGAGCCAGACACGACGAGCTGTGATTGACTGCGAATAGCGAGCGGGGGAAGAGGCGTACTTTATTATCCTGTAAATACACATTACAGTAGTTCTACTACACATGGTGTCTTTAGAGATCTTGCATGCAAGGCATATTGATAGCATCACGTCCTCAGCATTTGCTAGGGGCGTGCATAATGGAGCTCTTGGGCTGTTAGTGTTGGCATGTTGTTGCTGCTGTCGTTGGGTTGACTCGACGGATGATGATGGCTGGTGATGATGATGTCACTTTTGTCTGTTCAGACAATATGGACCGCTCCATCTATCGTCCCACCTTGTGCTGCACTGTACCGTTTCAAGTAGTGTCCCACATGATGATCTGGAGCGACTTACATGAGTAGCTCGCCGTCTTTCACAACATCTTTCACTTCCAACCGCGCACGTCCGCCAAGATGAAGCGAAGCGCTGGATGGAACCAAGAGGTACGTTCGTGCGTGTGTACGGTATCACCTTGTTTATAGACGCCAATATAGGAGTATAAGCATTGTGACGGTGTGCAATGTGTTCATGTATCTATCGCTCGTGTAGGTCACGGACGAGGAGGGCCGTCGCCGCTTCCATGGCGCGTTCACGGGCGGGTTCTCCGCGGGCTATTTCAACTCTGTGGGCACGAAAGAAGGCTGGCAGCCCGCGACGTTCTCGTCCTCGCGGCAGGAGCGCGGACGCGTACAGCAGCGCGCAGAGGACTTTATGGACGAGGACGACGACCCGCTGCTCGGCAAGCGGCTGGAGACCACCGCGCAGTACGACACGCTTCAAGCTCGCGTGAGGCAACAACAACAGCAGCAGAGGCTCGCAGTCGAGGATAAACCGAGAAACGCATTTGAAGCCCAGGTGCTGAATATGACGCAGCGACCTGCAACGGTATCTGTGTACCCGACGATGAACTTTCTGGACGACTTGGTGCGACCAGTGAACGACTCGATCGGCGCCAAGCTGCTGAACCAAATGGGCTGGAAAGAAGGTCACGGCATCGGTCCGCGCATTCGCAAGAAGAAGATCAGTGATAACACCAAGCAAGTGTCCCATAAGCAGTTAACCGGAAGCGCTCTCCATGAAGCAGACGATCATACCGCAGAAGAGGAGGTCGTGTACATCCCGCCGCGCAACACGATCGACGTGTCGGCGTTCCCAAAGCCAAAGCTCGACAAATACGGCGCAGGCTTTGATCCGTACGTGAACGCGCCCGAGTTCTCGCGATACAAGCAGCATCAGGAGAGCGAACTCGCTCAGAAGCAGCAGAAGCGCCAGGTCGTCACGTTCGCAGACGCGATGAAAGCCACGTCGGGCAGCTACGAGACCGTCACCGCGTTTGGACTCAGCGCGTTGGAGGACAACGACGACTTGGATGTCTATGGGGCGGCCGCGATGAGCGAGTTTGACACTGCGATCGGCCCTGCGCGACTCACAAACGGGAAGGAAGTCAAGCTCATCGACTCGGAAGCGCGCGAGTCGCTCTCGCATGGGGCGAAAAAGCACCGGAGAGCGCCTGCGTTCGGGACGGATGGACGCCCCGCTCTGCCAGGATTCGAGCTCGCGTATGTGAAGGAGAAACCCTCGAAGGCAGTTGTGATGCGACTGAAAGTGCCGTCGGATTTCAAACCGTTCCACCAGTTTAATGACGACGATGATGACAAGCGAAATGGACAAAGTGATCCAGCTGCTGCGCTGTATCAAAAGCACAACTTTACGACTGGGAAGCACGGTCAGGGGTCTCTGATGACAGCCAAGCAGCGCGCTGTTCTGTTAGGAGAATCTCGACAAACTGTCCAGAAAGTCCCGGATGCTGAGAGTTTAAGTGGAACAGCGAGTGGTGGGAGCGTCTTCGATCTGCTTGGTGCAGAGCAGAAAGCCAGGATTTTCGCTGTTGCTGCTCAAGCGAAGATGAAGTCAGCTCCGCAAACTACAGCTGACGTTGCCCCTCTCAACCAAGCACCGAAAGAGCGTGAGCCACTGGTGAAAGGCGCTGCCGGGAATCAGTTTCGTGCGAACATTTCTGCTTCGATCGCGAAACGGTTTGTCTCTGCGTCGTCTACTTCAGAGGAGCAGCAGCAGGATGGCGGTGACCAGGGCACTGCTGAAAAATCTCCAAGCACGACGACGACAGTAAAGAAATCGTACCGCACAGAGAGCATGTGGATTCCAAGCTCGCTGCTCTGTAAACGGTTCCATGTGAAGTGCCTCGTTGGGAATACGACTGGACGTGAAGTCTCAGCAAATGAAGAGAAGCGTGACTTGTTTGACAAGGAGCTTGTCCCCCACCTGGTCGAATTTGCAGCTGAGCGGCGCGCGAACCAGCGGCTAGCACCAACGACTGATGTGCCCGCTGCCGATACGCTGAACGCTCAATCAGTTCCTTCACGTTCAGCAAATAGCAGTCACGCACAAGAGGCCAAGGATGATGACGAAGAGCTCCCACCGCTGCCGATCGTGGAGAAACCAGCTGCGAGTCTGTTGAAATCCATCTTTGAGCCTTCGGATGAGAGCGACGTCGAAGAGGAAGACGATGATGACGAGGCAAGCGATAATGAAGACGACGACGACGAAGATGAAGCGGAGAAGACTGAGCCGATTGGAGTTGCTGATGCGCGTGTATCAATCGACCAGAACAGTCTCACCATCACCAAGGTTGACAGGCGCTCGGTTGGTGTGCCTGGGAACGATACAAAACGAGACGAACGATTACCACGCGGTGAGAAAGACGGAGCAGCAGGGATCAGCTCCAATGCCGACGAATCCTCAAGTTCGTCTTCCGGCTTGGAGGATGAAGACAAGTCGATTCGCAGCGCTACAGCAGACGCAATCCGTCTTCGTGGCGATGCCGCTGGTGGTGCCAGTGCCACTGACAGCGAGCGCGATAGAAAGAACAAGAAGAAAAAAGACAGCAAGAAGCACAAGCACAAGCGCAAACAGAAGAAGCACCATCGATCATCGCGTCATGACGAAGTCAGCGACGACAGCGAAGACGACGAAGCCGACAGGAAGCTCCGGAAGAAGCGCAAAGAGGCCAAGAAATCGTCGTCCTCGTCGTCGAGAAAGAAGAAGTCGTCGTCGTCGCCGCGCAAGCGCAGCCGAAGCGCCAGTAGAGACCGATCTGAGACTCGTAGCAGCAAGAGCAGCAAACACCATCGCCGCCACTAACTCCAATGAATTCGTAGACTCCCTTATCAAGACAACCCGGTTTCTTTCAACCATTAGATGCAAAAGCTACCGAGAGCTACAAAGGAAGGCAAGGAACAATGAAGACTGCTTTCGAGGTAAAATATGCACGTTGCTGTTGTATGTATAAAGGGTCGTCTAACTATTAACCTATAATTTCGACTGGTAAATTAATCAAAAGTCTTCTTGGATCCTTGGAAGTTCTGAATCGAGGATGGCTGACGCTTTGGAGGACCGTCGCCACGGCCACCACGGCCGCCGCCACGTCCACCGAAGCCGCCACGGCCACCGCCGCGACCACCACCACGGCCACCATCAAAACCACGGCCACCGCCACGGCCACCGCCGCGACCACCAAAGCCACCACGGCCACCGCCACGTCCGCCGAAGCCACCACGGCCACCGCCACGGCCGCCGTCGAAACCGCCACCGCCGCCGTTCTGCTCACGGGACTTGGCAAAGTTCACGCGAATAGCACGGCCGTTCACGTACTCGCCAGCCATCTTGATCGCTTCGTCGACAGCCTCCGTGGTCGCAAAGTCCACGTGGCCGAAACCACGGAACTCACCGGTCTCACGGTCCATGGCGAGACGGCAGCTCAGGATCTCACCGCAGTGGCCGAAGCTCTCGCGGATCGAGTCCTCCGTGACGTCCCACGAAAGGTTGCCAATGAACACGCTGGTGCAGCCCTCTGGCTTGTCCTCGAACATGTTCTTCTTCTCGGCCGTGCGGATCTTCATCCAGCGACCACCGAAGTCCTGGCCGTCCATGGCAAGACCAGCGGCAACACCGTCCGCATCGGCGAAGGTGACGAAAGCGGTACCCGACGAGCGACCGTTCTGCAGTGGGATGCGAGCGCCGGTCACCTTGCCGCAGCCGGCAAAGTGGGCCTGCACTTCCTCTTCGGTGGCCGACCATGGGAGACCAGCAATGAAGATCTCGAGGCTGGCTGGAGCGACAGCGGCGGCTTCACCGTTGTTCTGCTTCTGCACCTTGGCCGAAGAGTCATCGGCTTCCGAGTTCTTGCGCTTCTTGGAGATGATCTTTGGCTCTTCGGCTTCCGAGTCGGAGGAGTCCGACGACGAGCTGTCCGACGAGGACTCGGCCTTCTTGGCAGGCGCGGCCTTCTTGGCGGCGACCGGCTTCTTAGCAGGCTCTTCGTCATCCGAGGAGTCCGACGAGCTGTCCGACGAGGACTCGGCCTTCTTGGCAGGCGCGGCCTTCTTCACTGGCGCGGCGGCCTTCTTGGCGACGACTGGGGTCTTCTCGTCATCCGAGGAGTCCGACGAGCTGTCCGAGGACGAGTCGGCGGCAGGCTTCTTGGCTGGCGCGGCCTTCTTGGCCACAACGACCTTCTTGGCGCTCTCGTCGGAGCTCGAGTCCGAGGAGCTGTCCGAGCTGGACACTGGCTTGGCAGGAGGGGTTTTGGTCGACTTCTTGGCCATCTTCGTTGCTGTGCGGGAGGTTGCTGGGGAGAGTGAAGATATGGAACTGATCGATGGAAGGCGCGCGGCGCGGCTGGCTGGGCTTGCTGTTCTCAGACAAAAGCACACAGGCGCGCGATGGAAATGACTGGAGGGATCAACGAGCCGCGCTTTTGGCTCGAAACGACACTCACTCTGCCATGCTGCGTCCTTCAAGATGGTTGGCTCGTGCCAATTGCAGCTTCGTGCGACTTTCGAGCGACCTTCGCGCCACCTGCGCCTCCTCCCGCCCAACTGACAAACTGCCTGCCTCTTGGTTCTGGGCGGTTCCACAATTGTATTTTTAAATGTAGAGCGCTCCATCCATCGTTCTATATTTTCAAAAATGGAGCGGATCTACACGGTGTTCCAGAATGAGCAAGTAGGCGTCTGGAACACGCTCGTGAGGTTTTACATTCTCCTGTTGCGAGGTTTTTCCACATTCTGGCGATTGGTCATTATACTTGATTTTACTAAGGGCATGCACGATCCTCTCTAAATGTTAAAGTTTTGAAGAATCGTGCACTATACTTGGTATTTGTAAGGTAAAATCCAACTAGCGTCGATAAGAAGGATGTTGTCTCCTTTCTCTCCTTCATTTTCAATTGTGTGCGCTCACACCACAAAAACGCTTTCGCCAAAAGCGGGAAACAAGAAGAGAACCAAGAAGCCGCGAAAGCTCCTCCAGCACTTGATCAGATGAGCGGAGGTGGCAGCGGCGCAGAAGCCGCGCAGGTGCCCACGGCGGACGTCGTCGTCTCCACGCCAGTGACCGGCGCCGACAGCAAGAAGCGCCGCACACGCTCTATCTCCACGCCGACCACGACCCCAAACGCAGCGTCCGCAGACGACGCCGGCAATGCGGACGGCAACGCTACAACCGCTGCTGCTGCCGCTGCGGCGGTGGCTCCTGCCGTGAACGTGTCGTCCGCCAGCACCGAGGACGAAGGCCAAGAGAACACCGAGTTCACGGAGGACGAGAACGAGTCGATGCAGGACGTCATGGCCAAGATGAAGGAGGTCTCGGAAGCGAACGCCGCGCAGTTTGCCGAGAACCCGGAGAAGCGCATGCAGCTCTACGACAGCAAGCGCATGAACCGCGTGTCGTTCAACTCGTGGTTCGAGTTCGACGCGTACTTTGAGACGTACATGCAGGACACGTTCCAGCCGTTCCGCATGCGCTCGTCGTGCAGCGTCGAGGCGTACCGTCGCAACCAGCAGAAAGTGATGATGACAAACAAGAACTCGCGCGGACGACGCATCGAGTTCCCGGACTCGGCGATCCACCATCACCGGATATACATGTGCACCCACGCGATGAAGGCGCGCTGCCGAGGCTCCAAGCCGCGCGCTGGTCAGAAGTACCGCGGCATCGGCTGCATCGCGAAAATCAACGTGAAGATCAGCCCGTCCGACAACCCGAGCAAGTACATGGTCATCGTCACTGACCAGGTAAGCCAGTCATGATTGCATATTGAAGTGAGCTCTTAGTTTTCGATCACTTACCTTGTGGTCACTCTCTCTCTCTCTCTCTTTATGTGCTCATAGGTCGTGACGCACAACCACCCGATCAGCCGCGAGATCTACGAGGCGTACCCAGACGTGCTGCTCAAGACGATGCGCCGCAACCAGATCGGCGCGTCGCTGCTGACCCGCCAGCCGGCGCCAAAGTTCGAGACCGCTTCGCAGACGCAAAAGTACGAGCGCACGCTGAACTTGCTGAGTCCGCTCGCGGAAGCCATGGCGCGTCTGAGCGACGAAGACTACGAGGCGCAGCTCGCGGAGCTGCAGAAAGTGTACTCGAACTCGATCACGGAGCAAAACACCGTCTGAGGTGTCAAAAGCGAAGAACGATGGCCATGGTGATGGTGGAGTGTGGCGAAGGAGAGAGAGTTTGAGTGAGAGGAGAGAGAGAAAACTGAAGCGGAGGTGCCCTTCGCTCTCATTTGGGTATCCTCACTCGCACTCTCTCTCTCTCGCTCGCTCGCAACCTCAGTCCTCACACTGCCCTATGGACATCAATCAGCGAAGACGAATGCATCAATCAACGAGAAAGAAAGAAAGAGAGAGAGAGAGAGAGGTGGCGGTGATGATTGAAGAGGAGAAGAAAGGCAGCAAAGAATAATTGTATACATCCATTTTGTGTATGTTCAAAAATGTCAAAACAACAACATCTGACGAACTTCTTTGCGTGTAAGTATTCACTCGGATTCTGAAGTTTCGTGGCCATGGATAAATATTATCCTGTGTTGTGCACTATTCTAACAAGTTGGTATCTGTACAACTGCAATTTCTTGGCTCAATCTCACTATTGTCACTTCTAACATGTTGTCTCCAGTGTATATCTGGATTTTCTCTCCCGCATGTTTGGCCATATATTTATAATTTAGCATTTTTCAGGGCTATTTCAAATAGATTTGTTTTGGCTCATCTTCCTTGCTTTTCACTCTAACGCTATTACGTGTTTAGTCTCCCTCTCTATACGAAATTACAGAACCCGCCACGCGGTCGTCGAAGCCCAAACTGCTTTTCTCGCGAAGAACCAAGAAGCGCGTGAAAGCAAGGAAAGAGCTCCGACTGTCTATCCGTCCGTTCCGTTCCGTACTGACTGCGCTGACACGTGCGTACGCGTGTTTGTGTGTGTGTGTATCTGACGCCCACTCCTATAGATACGCTCGCCCTGCTCTCTCTCTCTCTGTGTGTGTGGTGCGTCCAGCGCGCGCTCTCGCGACGCCTCATGAGGAGCCATGCTCCTGCTCCTGCATTATGATGGGTTTTTTCTGATACTGACTCTGTTCATGATGATGTTACTGTTTAATCTGTGCAGGTGACGACTGACTGACTGCGTGACGACATCTATTCCACCCCTTCACTTCACTCCTACAAGCATGGCTGACGTGGACGTGTCTCTCGCTCCGAACTCGAGCGTGATCCTCGAACCGGCCGAGTCGCTGTCGTTCCACTTGCAGCCGCAGGCGGCCCCGCAGGCCGTGCTCACGATCCGCAACGTGTCGGACAGCCGCAAGATCGCGTTTAAGGTCAAGACCACGCGGCCGCTGCGGTACCTGGTGCGTCCGAACCAGGGCATGCTCGGCCCCAATGGCACGGCGTCGATCATGGTGATCCTGCAGCAGCGCGACTGCGACGAGCTGCTGCGCCTCGACCCGTCGGAGCGCCAGCTCTCGAACGACAAGTTCCTCGTGCAAAGTATTTACGCAGACGACAGTTTCTATGAGCTGGTGAAGACCAAGTCGGCGAAGGAGATGGCGGACGACCTGACGAATATGTGGGCCCACACGGACAAAAAGAGCTTGTCGAACAAGAAGCTGCGCTGCCGCTTTGTGCAGGACGACCAGCAGAGTGGCGCTGGTGGTGCGAGTGGGGGGTCAGCCAATGCGCCAGGAAATTTCAAGGCCGAGAGCCCGCTGTCCTCGCGCTTCCCGTCGAAGAGCAGCATCTACAGCAGCAGCAACAGCCTGTTGCCGCCGAAGGTGAACGTTGGTGACGACCCAGCGGTGGCGCCGGCGAGACCGAGCGCGCATTCGGACGTTGAGGTGTCCACACCCGCACAGCTGTCGGCCGCACTGCTTCAGGACTCGTCAAATGAGAAGGCAGGAGCACACAACAAGGCGGACAATGCGGTCGGAAAGGTACGATTCTCCCTAGTCAACCATTTATAAGGATGCTCTGTAAGCTTTGTAAGCATAACGGTCACTTTGTCTACCTTACTACAGGATGCGATGTCGGAGGTGGCGGCGTTACGGAAGAAGTACGACGAGCTCGTGGCGTTCACCGTACAGCTCACGGCGCAGCGCGACGTGCTCATGACCGACTTGGAGAAGACGCGCACGCTCTTGCAGAAAACGAGTTCCGATGCGCAGCGCGCAAAGAAGCTTTACGACGACGCACCCAACGGCTCGACGCTGCGCCAGCGCAAACCCGGCGCGGCAGGCAACGGGAGCAGCAGCGACGACGCGCAGCTCTCGAAATCAGCCAACGGCGTCAAAGACCCAGCGGTAAGTGCTGATTATGTGGTGCATGAACACTATTGATCTCCTTGCATTGTACTGACAGCGAGTTCCCCATTGTGCGGTGATGTTTGTTGATTTTTCTATGCTGTGTAGGCGTTTGGCTTGTTCCATTTACTTGTGTGTGCGATCATTTTCTTTTTGGTGGGCCGCTACGCGTGAAGCATTCGATAAAAAGGAAGAGGATGGAGAAGAAGAGTTTGGAGACGGAAGAGCTGGTTGCTGTCGGGGGCTGGTGGCGGATGATAGAAACTTCAAAGGACGGCGGCGTGTTGATGCAGACAAATGAGGTGGCAAATGGCGAGAAAATGGTGTTTTGTGTTCACTTGTGATCTTCCTCAAGACACACCATCCTGACGAAAGCATCAGCACCAGTGACGACAGTAGGCTACGAAGACAGAGAGAAACAAGATGCAAAGAAGAGAGAGAGAGACGAGAGAACAACAACCAAACTCGACGACATTTGACTGTTTTGTGTGTGTGTGTGCGTGCGCTCTTTTGTTTTTGTTTGTTTTCTTTTCATTCTATCTCGCCATTGCATGCGTCCTTAATATTCCATCCATCCATCCTACCTGCTAGCTAGTGTCTCTTGTCTTTCCTACGGGACTGGGACTCCACCTCCACTTCCACTTCCACCTCCACTTCCACTATCGCCACGAACCATTTTCCGATTGGCGCTGCTCACTAGGTCGCGATCTGCCTGCCTAGTTGAGAATCGTCGCAAAGCTCATCTTGCGCTTGCCGTTACTGCCGCCAACGCCCGCGAGCGGCACGAAAGCCTTGCGTTTGAAGCGCCGTCCGTCCGGTCCGCTGCTGCTGTTGCCACCGTCGCTGCTCATGCCGCCCTTGCTCGCCAGGCTCTCCTTCATGGACAGCATGGCGATCGCCGCCGCGTCGCTATCCGAGTGGTGACCTCCGCGCTGCAGCTTCTTCTGCTGCGCCAGAGGCTGTGCATCAACTATCGACACTGACGGCTTCGCTTCCACTGCTCCAGCTGCTACAGTACCGGTGGTCTCGCTCTTTCCTCGCAGCGGCATCAGCAGCGCGGTCGCACTGCCGCCGTCATCTTCGTCGTCGTCATCGTCCTGGAACGTCCCGTCGTCATCATCGTCCTCACCATCGTCGTCCTCGTCGCCGTCGTAATCGCCGACACTTTCCAGCTTCTTGAGCTGCCACGCGTCGTCGCGGAGCGCGTGCACTTTCGTGAGCGGCACCGAGTCCTCAGAGCGCGGCGACAGGTCGCGTGCGTGCTGATCCGCGCTATCTGCGCTATACTCTCCATACGTCGTGTCTCCCTTTCCACCGCCTCCTCGCTCTCGTCCTCCCGTCGACGGCGGCGAGTTCCCTGGCGTGTGATAACTGTTCTGATTATTCGATGGCGACGACGTCCTGGATCCATTGCTGTTGTTGCCGTTGCTGTTGTTTCTGCTACTACCGTTCGTGGAGAACGAGCCGCCGGCGCCGCCCCCGCCGCGACGTCCACTCTTCTGCGCGTCGTGCGCCTCGATACTCGAACCCGTCGCCTCCATGAAAATGTGCTCCAGGCGGTCGATCATCTGCAGCAGCGGCACGTACGTCGCGAAAGGCTGCTTCATCAGGATCGTGTGCATGAACTTGTGGCGCGTCGCGTAGCCCGTCCACTTGTCGTGCTTCTTCAGGATCTTCGAGATGCCGCAAAAGTTCATCACCGCAAAGTTCTCGAGCAGCAGCAGCTCCTTGTAGAGTGCGACGCAGTTCTTCATCAGCTCGGTCTTGGTCTCTGGCGTTGGCGCAGACTATTACAGCAGTAAGTCATACATGCGAAGAGCTACGTGTGAGCTACACAATCATTTCCAAATCGTCTATTGACACGAATGAAATCGTACCTTGAGCTCATTCGAGAGCTGCTCAATCGCCGCCACTTGGCTCGTGTGCTTGGCCTGCTCCTGCACGAAAAAGTCCGCGATCTTCTTGATCTCCACGCGCAACGTGCGGAAGAAATTCATCTCGTCCGGCGATTTGCCTAAAAGAACAAAAGCGCCACGCATACGACAAGCACATTCGATGAGCATGCCGCATATTCGATCCAAACGCAACAACAATACTGTCAATACACCAAGTGGGTAAACAAATAAACAATAGCACGTACGGATGCTGTCGTTGTCTTCCTTGGCGGACGGCTTGATCTTGGTCTTCACGAGCTTGTCACCCTGGAGCTTCTCCTCTTTCTTGATGTGCGCGCAGTCCTTGATGATGTGCTTGAGCTGCTTGTAGTCGACCCAGTGGGGCTCCCACGAGGTCGACGACATCTGCATCGACTGCTGCAGCACCTTGCCGAACTTCATGGTTGCTCTGCTCTTTCGTTACTGGCCACGAAATGTGTGAATGAATGCGCTTTAGCTGGAAATCGGCTTTCTTTTTCAATTGACGATCGCTCGTTCTTCTTCGTGGGACATCCACCACCCGCTTCAGGAAAATGCGGGATGAGCTCGTGCACCACGCTTGTCACTTGTCACTTGCGATGGTCGAATGAATCGAATGCGGTGGCGTTGGATTGGCGTTTGCGCGTGTATTGAAAGTGCAGACAAAACGGTTCAGCTGCGCTCTTGACTTTCCTCTTCGTCCTACCGATTCACAATGCGACGCAGCGTCCAATGCACAGACAGAGAAGCAACAGTAGTCAGTGAGTGAGTCAATACGAGCCTCGCGAATAGATCGCGTCCTCACAGACATACGCAGCGCAAGTGGCAAATGGCAGACAAGCAATCGCAACATGCAACCAGCGCACACACGTGTAAATGCGGCAAATGGTGCGCTCGCTCACACTCATGCAACGCGAAGAAGAGAAGAACCGAGAAATAGAGAATGAACGAGGCGCGTTCTCTCTTTTCCGCCTTCTTCCCCCTCTATCAGCATTCCTTTTTTTCCCGGGTGAGGCCACAGACAGCAAGCAGCCTACACAGCCCACAGTCCCCACCATAGAATGAACAGCTGCGTTCGTTTGTAGCTCCACGCCAAGATTCACTCAGTATACAAACTCCCATACAACCCAACAGCCCCGACACGATCGCTCCCACACATGGATTCCATCTGCTGCTGCTCAGCGCACTCAGCACTCGCACTCAGCAGCACAGGCAGGCGGCTTCTCCACTTACCGCCAGTCTCTTGTTACTCGCTCCGTCACTGGAATGGCGCTTGGTGGTCCCTGTGTCGCGCGCGGTGGTTCGCAATATGGCGCCACTCACTTGTTCGCTCGCTCTTTGGCTCATGCTGCGTGCCCAAAGGGCTTGCCCCACCCCACCCACGCATCCGACAAGGATGATGGGAAGCGGAACGAGGTCGCGCGAAGGTGACGCGAACGCGCGAGGTTGCCCGAACGTCCCGCGCAACCTCCGAAACTTGATGTTCAACCTAGGCTGTTTGATGGGTTGGGGATACAGAATGATGGTCGTTCGGTCGATCGTGACTTCCATTCACCCAAGCGCGGGTTGGGTGTTTGTTGCGCGAAAGGAGAGCAGGAGCTCTTCCTTCGCAGGCTCACAGTCAGTTAGTCAGCCTGACTGGACGACGCGACGCCATGCGACGTGCGCAAATGCATTTGAGTGCGCTTGGCTGACTTGCTGTGAGAAAAATCCCCTTGTTTCAACATGGGGCAGGTGCGCGAGCGAGTGTGGCGTATTGTATGCGCGTGTCGGGGCGTCAACCACAAATGGCAGAACGAACTGGGAACCTGGCAGGAATGCAGCGATTTGATTGGGGTTCTTTTTCCAACAGTATGGTGGCGTGCGCTCCTCGTCTGCGCTAAACACCCATTTTCCATTTCCATCTCCCCCTCTCTCTCTCTCTACTGCCCATTTAAGAACCTGGCGCAGGTTGGCTGAAAGATTGTTTTCTCATTGACAACCTTAATGTGAAGATCAGTTCAGGTGGACAGATCCAGCCACGAGCTGCAGGTGATCCTGGACAGATTGAATGACTGGATTGGCGCGGACGCATCGCTGCCTCTTCAACGGCATCTCGTGCCAGTTCAGTTCCTGAACCGACTGACAGTCCAGTGAGCGCGTGGCAGCGCAGCGAGCAGGATGCCTCTCGGGTGTGTCTCTGAACCTCATGACGTGCCGAGAATTCATTCGCTCCGGAACAAGCACGCGGGACAGCACCTGCTTTGTCTTGTCATAAGAGGTGGAGGTTGAAGCTGAGGGCGTTTGGGTGGGAGGGAAAAGCGTTGGGATGTTGAACCTTGTTCCCTCTATCGCGAAAGTAAGAGCTCCGATGCGCACTGCTAACCATCCATCCATTCATTCATCCATTCGCATTGAGCCTGGTCTTTTGGCGGATGCCTCGTTCAGGTGCTTCATTCTGATCCTCCTCGCTTTGATCAGTGCTGCCGTCGTCCACATGTCTGCAGCATGACAGCAGGACGAGTGATGTCACGGTCACAGTAAACCACGCGCAAAGCGAGCCCAATTTTCCTGTAAACCAGCAGCGCTGCATAATCAACGAGACAACCATCAGGCCACGCGCTTGCGTGCATTCACACAACGCAACTACTATGCGAAAGAGTAAGGGGTCCGCTTTGCATGCGCTCTTCATGGCCAACGTGACATCTTTCAGAAAGAGAGAGCTGCCATGAACGCTGGACCAACGGAAGGCGAGCGGTGCTGCTGCTCTGGACGAAAAGTGTGTGCGAGAGAGAGAGAGAGAGAGAGAGGATGGATCGAAGCTCTTTATTTTTGGTTGGCTCCAGTGAGCTCTTCAGAGGATGGAGCTCTCCATTGCTGACTGGAAGTTCACAAAGCATGAAGCAGCACATCCTGAAGAGATTGATTGTCCAGCGGCTCGTCTTTTTTTTCTCCAGTTGGCCCACCCTTCGCTTTTGGCTTTTGGCAGCGCATCTTCATCCACATATCCAAATGGACCTCGTTTCGATTAAACCTACCAAAGAGAATACCGGTACAATTTGGCTCGCCTGTTGCAGGATGGATGACGCCGGATGATGAGTCTGGTTGGTGGTCGGATGATGCCCACGGGTGGTTGCTCAAACGCGCAAGCAAGGCCTGCACGTGGTTTTTTTTAGTGGAGCTGAGCATTTCTTTTGACTGGGCCCCCTCCCTGGCCATCGCTGTTGTCGAGTGCTGCTGTTGCAGTCGGTGCGATATTATTGTCCATTTCCCCATTTCTTTCTGAGGCATTTTGTATTTGGATATGACACGCCGCGCACTCATCCGAGGCGTGCGTGCTGTTCTGTTCTGTATTGATGCTCTTTGATAGGTTGATTGGTTCGTGCGTTTCGCCTCTCAAGAACGATATGTTGAGATGCCATCGCAGGGCAGATTCCGCATGTGTGTGTGGCGTATTGTATTGTCTTAGCGACTGCCGGGCACTATGAGCGTGCAAGGCGCACAAGAAGCTCTCCGCATTCGCCAGCCCACCATCCGTAGCTAGTCGGTTAAGAGAGACGAACATGACGGACTGACGATGAAGACACTGATCGCAGGGCTTTTTTGCCGTGTGGTTTGATAGCTGCGTTGCGAGATTTTCTCTTTTGAGGCACGCGAATAAGGAGACAGACAAGGCGGGAGGGTAGGAAGAATCTTCACGACAACAGTGGTGGTGCTGGCTGCGGAGGATTACTGAGCGCGCTGTTGTCGTCCGCATGTGAAGAGAGAGCAATCGGATCACACGCCAGTACACAGTGCCAACGTGCCACGCACATCAGCAAAGGGGGATTCTTGCGTCATGAATGCGTCGGGTCGAGTGGATAGTCCCGCCGTCCGTCCGCGCGCTTGCTCACTCGACGCGTGTCAAGCAGCGAAACGCGGAAAACAACCTATCGCCCACCTGTCTGACTCATACTTCACGACAACGCAACAGTGTATGCACTTCTTGGAAGCTGAGCTCTATTTAATGCATCTGTCTGTATAAAAGCAAATAAATGTACAATGATGTCCATCCAGAAAGTGCTCTCAGAAGTCTTTTCTTACCAGAGGTAGATGGCGAATTCGAGGATGTGATAAATGATCGGCTGCGGCAGGTAGACCCAGTGGATGGCTCTTGGTGGCCGGTGTGTGGTGGCGATGGAGGTGGTCGAATCTGTCTGATGCAGCAGCAGCATCTTACCACCACCTTCGTTTTCGTCACCACTGTTGGTTCCTGATACCAGCGGCTCCGTTTCTTCTTCATCTTCTTCAGATCGCTCCGTGAGGCCCAGTGAGTCTAAGAAATCCCATACAAACAGCTTGGCGCTCTCGCTCAGTCCACAAAGCGCGCTCGTCGGTTGTGCTGCTGCCTGGCTCTGGTGCGGACTCTGAGTATGAAAAACCTGTTGATGATGCATCGCTCGTCTTCTCCTCGCTTCACGCAGCGCGAGCGTGTTGGCAAACACCACGAGACGGCACTTCTCGCGCTGGTCCAGAGGAAAGCGCGCGTGCAGCTCCGGACTCCAGTGCACTGACCACTGCGGCGAGAGCATGCGCTTGACGTCCGCCCACATCCACGTCGACGCGAGCGCTTCCTTCATGTGCACGACCGCTGCGCAACCAACAGACACACACACGTACCCACTTGTTTAGACTCTGCTGCTCATGCAATGCATCTGTATAATCCCATCTCTTATGCGTGCGCTTACGGATCGTGTAGCGCGACGCGCCATGGGTGAGCAGGAGCCGGGTCATCGTGTTGTTCCTGCGCTTGAGCGCCATCGCGAGCGCAGACGTGCCGATCCTATCGCCAACAGCCATCGTACATACTACATGAGCACGAAGGAGACTGGCAGTTGTTACATTTTCGCACTTACACACTCGTCGCGTTCAGATCGATGGCCGGGTGCACGATGAGCCGCTGGGCGACGCGCACGTGGCTCCGCGACACCGCGTAGAGCAGCGCCGTCCAGCCCTCGCCTTGCACGACGTTCACGTCGCCGCACGGGTCGCTGGCGAGCCACGCGTCCACCGCATCCACGTCCCCATTCGACGCCGCGTCCAGGAACTCACGCGCTGTCAACGGGATCACTGCGCTTGCCAAGGAGGACGAGGACGAAGCCAACGCCAATTCCCATTCATCGTCAGTAAATTCCATTTTGGCTCAGGTACCAGCATTTTGGCTTGATCAATTGTTGTGTGCGTCACTTATAGTGACACGGTACTAAAGTGAGTTGACTGTCGTGGATGCTTGTTGTGTGGCACGAAAATCATGGTTTTGTCAGGTCATGCATGACATTTTCATTCATCTTCGTCTTCTTTTGATACAAAACTTCTTTATGTCCTCCTTGATCCTGAGAACACACACAATCTCTTAGGTCTCACTCCGCTCTCTCTATCGCACACTCTTCTGCCAAGAGAAGCAAACAGTTAAACCGCTTCCCCATCGCTCTCTCTTTCAACATTCTGCTTTCGCTTCAGATCTCCATCAGCATTATCATCATACTCTGAAGCTTCCTCTTCGTCGTCGCTGCCTATTGTGAACCGCGGAGACGGGGTCTTTCGTCGCGGGGGAGAGCGCACGACTGCAGTGGTGCTCGTCGTCGAGTTTGGCGGCAGACCGTCGTGGCCGTCGTCGTCCTCGACATCGTCATTGTCCGTGCTAAAGTCCTCTTCTTTCGGCGTGCCGAGCGTCGAGTCGCCTGGGATCGCGTACCACGCGCGCGCCTTCATGCGCCGCCAAACGGCAGCAACCAGCACGAGCCCGACGAGCGAGATCACCATGATCTGCGCCAGGAACGTCCCGTAGTTGAGCGAGTCCACTGGGTTCTCGTTACTCTGCGTGTTCGAGTTGGAGCTCGCGACAGCGAACGTGCCGGCAGCGCCTGGATTCGCTGGGACGGGATTGGCAGGACTCGCGGCATCTGTGGAGATCAGGCGGTTTAGACAGACATGTTAGACCAGAATACTGTTAGAAATTGGTTTGCAGCACTGTCAACATTATAGCAAAGCTATCATACAAACGTACCGCAGTTGGCTTCGGCAAACCCGACGCGTTTGCTGTCGGCGTCGAAGACCACGTCGTATCCGACCATCGTGCTGGCACCGAGCACTACACATCGAGAAGGCGAACACACATACACAATCAGCTTTGAAGGTCCAACAGCAAATCAGCTCCATAGACCAGATAGATCATAGCGTACCTCCACCACTGCGCTCCGTGAAGTGGATGTTGCCATAGTAGTACTTGCCATCGTCCGAGGGTGTCAAGTACTTTGCAGGCGGGATGTTGAGCTCAATGTCCTCGTCGCCTTCCTTCATGCCTTCGAGGACGATCGTGATGTTGGGCAGATTCTTGAAATCGTCCTCGCTGACACTCATCTTGTTCTCGCTGTACGCGACGCCGGCTGCGCGCTCAAACTCGCGCTGGAACGCTCGCGAGCCGCTCGCGACAAAGAACGTGTCGGTCGTACCACTGTCCACGATCACGCCCTTGCCGCTGTTGAGCTCGGACGCCTGGATGCCGAGCGTATTCCCGCCCACCCAGATGTCCTTCACTTTCACTGGGTACCACCCCGAGTTGTCCATGATCAGCGGCGTGTACGACACGTCGGTCTTGTGGTGCGTGTAGTCCACGCCGCCGAGCACGAGACTGCCACCGTTCGCGCCAAAGCAGAGTGAGAACACGTTCTTCTCGACGCGCTTCGCCTTGACCATGTACGACAGCACGGTCGACTTGTCGCGCCCCATGCCCATGATGCCGTTCTCCTTCTGGGTGATGAAGAGCCCGGTCTCCTTCGTCTGGCAGCCCAGAGGGAACCGCACGCCGTAGTGGTGCATGATCAGGTCCGCGTCGGCGCCAGAGAACCCGCCGACCCACACGAGCTCGTCCACCACCACCGCCTGCCACATGCTGCCTTCCGTATAGCTCTGCACGGACATCAAGACACAACACACAGTATCAGCAACTAGAACCGACCATTTTTCAACATTCAGCCACACATTCCAATAGATAGCAGACAAACCTGGCTAATGTAGCAGCGGTCTTCGCTGCACGTGTTGCACGCTGAGAACTCGCGGCACGTCGCAAACTTGGCGGTCGTGGACTTGGTGATGTCGAAGAACGCGTCCGTGTGCTCGCCGCAGCCTTTGCATCTACAAATTTGTTTTTTAAACGAAAAGAGCCATTCGCATTTTCCCATCAGATAACCTCATAGAACTACCAATCGCAGCATATATGTGGACAGCACAGTAGTGACACAATACGTACGAGGAGCATGGGAGCGCGGTCAAGTGGCTGCCGGTGTCCACGATCACGGACGCGCGCTGCGCTGGCACCCCCAAGTAGAGCTCCGCATAGTGCGTCCTGTCGTCCACACATCCACAAGCACACACAACATGTATCAGTCAAACGCTTTCCCCTCTTCGTTATCTGCGTATAAAGGCGCGTTTACTCACCCAAAGCCGACGCCGAGCGGCACCTCGCTGTACACCATGGACTTGGTCTCCGTCGCATTATTCACCGGATCATTCGCAGAGGTGCGATTGCCGTTCTCGTGGAGGAGACGCCGCCGCACTCGCTGCTGCTGGTGCGCGAGGCGGACGTCGCGGAAGTCGTCGCTGGAGAGGAGACGGCGCGCCTTCGCGCCATCTTGAGCTCCTGTTCGGTCGTTAAAGAGCTGCTGGTGTTCCTGCATTCTGCGTCGCTCGTCCGCGCGACTGGCTTTCGAGAGGGGGATGCGGATCCAGCGCTGCTGCGACACGTCCACCTGCACCTCCGCGTCAGCAGCGAGCGCGTGCAGCAACAGCAGAGACACCAGCAGCACGCGCGTGAGGTTCATGGCGCTGTGGTGGCGACCGCTGAAGCCGCGCGAGTCCGTCCCTGCGGCGTCCATGCCGCCTGCCTTGATGCTCCTTTACTGTTGAATTATGGCTGACGTTTTTGCTGTTTTCTGGGAAACATCACAGAGCAGGAATATAGCCAATCACAGATCTACACGTCCATTTTCATCGTGTATCATTGGCTAAAAATTAAAATATCCTAAAACTGCTAACAAAATAGGAATGGGCTAAATTTAGCCTCACCGAATCAGAAATTGAAACTGAGTTGCAGATGCGATTTTTTGATGCGAAAATGGACCGACCAACAATTTTATACGAGCTCTGAATGGAAGGCGAGACACCGCACAGTAAGCTAGGCATATACAATCAGCTCAGAGTTCAGAGCTCTACGCCCTGCAGTTTGCTGCTTCTCCGCGTCTCGCGCGCCTTGCGACCAGCCAACTTCATTGTCCTGAGCTCGTGGTGATGATGATTTCCTCCGTTGGTCTCCTCATCCTCCAAAATCTGGTTGCGCGGACTTCGAGAGATCAGCGCTGGCGGAGAGTGGATTAAAAAGTGCGGCGTCACGAACGACTCTTTCTGATCAGTGCCGTCGCGGGACTCGTCGTTGTCGTTGTCGTCAAAGTCATCAGCGAACTCTTTCAGCTGGAAGACGTCGCCTTAGGCACCTCCTTGTTTCGCTCTCGCTCTTCCTCTCCGTCTTAGCACACGCGCAACGACGGCGAGTACGAGCGCCACGCACGCCACGCCGATCACGTATGACGCCGTGTAGCTGCTTCTTGAGGCTGTGCTGGCGAACTGGGCGTCGGCATTCCAAGCATCAGCAGTATCGCCACTACTTCCATCAACAGTTGACGAGCTCCCAGCACGTGAATCGCTGCTGGATGATATGTTTGTACCGGCACTCGTCAGTGACGATGACGTGGATGACGTGTAGGTGCAATTCGCATCCGCGAAGCCAATGCGGTCGTTGCCTCCATCAAAGATCACGTCTCGGTGCATCATGACGTTCGCTCCGATGACTGAAATGAGGTACAGCAGCCAGAAAGCATAGGTGTTAGCCGAGTCTGATTGTCTGCAGTTAGTTTGCTAAGCAGCCTTGGGATACTTACACCCGCCGTAGTCTTGAGTAAAGAAGAGCCCGCCACAGAAGCGGTCATTCTCGTAGATGAGGTACTGTGAAGGCGTGAGCTCCAGGACCAGATCGTTTTCTCCGCCCCCACCAGTATTCTCTGCTTCCAGAACGAATCTGATGGCTGGGAACAGCGCCACTTGGTCTTCCGAGTAGCCACTGCAGGCTTGCGGCGAGTCGCCACTGATTTGGTAGTCCAAGCCTGTGGCTTGCTGGAACGCCTGCGCGAAATACCGTTTCATAGAGACTGGGAGGTACGTGTACGTGGTGCCGCTGTCGACTGTGAAATGACCGCGGGAGTAGGTCGCTGAAGATGCCTCGATCGATGCGTTGCCGACTTGAAGATCTTTGAGTTTGATGTTGAAGAAGTTGCTGTTGATAGAGATGAAAGTAAGGAGGTCGTGGGATTTGAGGCACCAAGCAAGTTCTTGGGGCTAGCTGGGTTCTAGACACGTACGTGTTGGGCGGGTCGGAGGCGAGCTTGGCGTAGGCGATCTCTCCACTGTGACGCGCTTTGTCGATTGCTCCGACGTTCATGAAGCCACCGTCTGGCGTGAGGCAGAGCGAGAAGAGCTTGTTCGGGATCTTCTTCTCGTCGTAGAGTTTCGCAACGAGTGTGTTGTCTGGAGGTTCAAAAGTTCACCCACACGCACAGAGATCAGAATCATTCAGGCAGTTCTTGGGTTTTGAGGGTGAAGCCCGAGGCACAAATCCGCACCACTGTTAGAGAGCCCAAGGAGACCATCGACACCTCCCACAGTGAAGAGTCCTGTGACAACAGATCTCCACAGTTAGAATCACAGGGCTCTGGCCAGCAGTACGAGCATGAAGCTAGAGACGAACCTGTTTCTTTGAATCGACAGCCAAACATGAAATTCATTCCAAACTTGCTCTTTGTGACCTGGTTGCTGCTGCCCGCAGCGCCGTGCTCTTCACCCTCCAGATACAGAAAATCTTGGGCGATCTTCGCGGAATAGCTGCTTCCGCTCACATACGTCTGTGTATGTTCCATAGATTGTTAGCAAAACAAAGCATCCACCAGTCCACAGAATAATGAATGGTCCAAGTCAAAGCAGTAGCAGTACCTGCGAGATTTCACATCCGAAGACAGCGCTTTTGCAGCTCCTGCACTGGAAGAACGAGCTCGCGACGCCGCAGTCGACCTGGGAATACGTCGACGACCTATTCCCATTGAAACTCTCATTCTTGAAACAGGGAAGCGCGAGGACGCTGCTGTGCGTGCTGATTGTTAGCGATACGCGCTGGGGAGGCGTACCAACGCGCATCCACGTATAGTGCGACCTGAACAGCTCAAGGAAACACAACACAACGCAATATCAGTGAGCCAATTGCAAATATTATCATACTGCAACGGGCATCGTCTCTCGCTTACCCAAAGCCGTAGAACAGAGGCACTGTCGTCACGTTCCCACTCGATACAACTGCATCCGCTAGGTGTCGTGGTGCTTTGCCGCCTCCACTCATAGTTGACATGGTTGCCATGATAAACTCGCTGTTCAAGATGGCACGCCACTGCACTGGGAACGAGACTTGCTCTGCTGGCTTGGTTTAACTAGCAATGAAGCTCTTCTGAAGCATTCATCTTGTCTTGGCAGGCAGTCCGAGCCTTGCCTGCTTGATTGATTGCCAGAGAGATCCTCCTCGTCAAAGAGTAAAGGACGTGGCGAGCCGAGGCATCTGGCGATAAGAAATGCCGACACATGACAGAGAGAGAGGCCGAGCTAGCGCTCCCAGCTGGTTCTTCTTGACTGAAGTCCGCCCCTCTTGGTCAGATGGCGATGATGAGGTGTGAGTTGGTCATCGCATTTCGATAATCTGTAAAAATAGAGCCAACACGAATGCAATTCGTTTAGGTACCTGGCTTGGCTGATTGGCGTCGACGAAGTTCTAAGAGCCTGCCTTCAAATCAGCGTGCAGCAAACTATGAAAGTGGTTCAGTGCCCTCCCATCACGGCGACGATCCCGAGTAATTACACAAACTCCCGATCTCGAGGTCTGGAATTTGCGCCTTCAGCTCGCCTTTTCGTCGCTGAAACTGCATCTGGGAGCTGTGTTGACGGAATGTGTCATCGTGCGGCAATAGTGTCAGAGTCTCGAGAAAGTCCAGCGAGATGCACCAATCCTTTTCTCGAGCTACTGATGTTGCTCATACCACCGCTCGAACGCTTTCTCGCAGAGCTGGACAACAGTTTTCTCTAGGTCGTTTGCCGCATCGTGATTTTGCATTCAAAGGGTAGGAACAATCTTTGGAGACTTGGGCAGTGCGTCGAAGCTTCATTCAAAATGAGCTCCAACTGGATACTGAGCATTTGTGCGCGGGTCTTCAAGAAGCCAAATCTCGTATTTCACGACGAAGAGCTTCATCTCGCGCTGGTGATCTGGTTTCTTGCATTCACACGATCACTTGGCCTCAAACAGCTTCGACAACTTCAACAGAGAACTGACAGAAGCAACGCGAGGTGAAGTGAACAGTACACACATGAAAGTCTACTATTTGCTACTAGTCTGTTAGCTGAATACAAGTCTGCCTCTTTCGGTCTGGAACGAACCAGGGCGAGTGAGATGTGGATGGTAGTGGATGCATTAGATAGACATATGGAATTCAAAATGAAGACGACACACCTTGTGAAGGTATCTAACTTTCTTTACAATCGCTCCAGCATGCGCGTGTCATGCTTCGTGTCTTCGTGGTCGTGCGCTGAGCGGTCGAAGATCTCGTCCTCATCGTCGTCATCATCATCGTCATCGTCCGACCCAACTTCATCCGATCGGAGCTGGTGCTTTCCGTGAGACTTTTTAGAACGCGTGTGCGGGTCCAGCTCCTCTTCTTCATCCTCGTCCTCTTCGTTTTCTTTGACGCGACTCCAGTTGTGGTCCTTCTTCTTGCTCTTGAGCTTGATCGATGCCGCAACGACAAGGAGGAAGACGGCGACAAGAATCGTGCCGACAACCGTGAGCACCATCGGGTGCTCATCCACCTCCGCATTCTCGTGATCCGTGTGCGTCGTGCTAGTTTTCGCTGAACCGGCTGGGGCTGGCGTAGAAAGCGACTTTGTTGGCTCAGGCGTAGCTCCGTCAGATTCTTCAGAGCTAAGCTCGACTGTTTCGACCGACGATGGAGATGGAGTTGGTGCCAGCGTTGGTTTCTGCGTTGGAGTTTGAGTTGGCTCTGGCGTTGGCGTTGGAGACGGAGTTGGAGATGGAGCAGTTGTCAGTGCATTGGTCGGAGGAGCAAGCGTTGGCGCAAGAGTGGATGGTGCTGGCGAGGACGAAGGCGGGGGCACCGCTTTCTCCGTTTCGCTTGAGGCAACCACACCTGGTGCTGGCTTGTCTTGCGGCGTCGTTGAAGGCGCCGGTGTAGTATCGTCCTTTTCCAGGTTTCTGTACGCGCAGTCAGCATCGACGAAGCCTACGCGCTTGTTTCCCTGATCAAAGATCACATCGCGGTACAGCATGATGTTCGCACCAATCACTGTACAGCGACAAAGAGCAAACAACAAAATCAATCGTTAATTCCCTTCAACCCAACGATTGAGAAACAAACACCACAACAGTCGGACGTACCTCCGCCCGAGAACTCAGTCAGGAAAATGTTTGCACAGTACTTGTTCTTCTCTTGAATCAGGTACTGGTCTGGCGTCACCTGCAGCACCAAATCGCTGCCATCTTCAGCCTCCAAGACGACTTGAATGTTAGGAAGTGTGTCCAACTGCTCATCAGTGAACCCCGTGCATCCCGACCCAGACGCCTGGTATTTCAAACCCGTGACCTTCTCGAACGCGGCTTCAAATGGCTTCTTCATAGAGGTTGGCAAGTAGGAGTCCGTCGTGCCACTGTCGACGATAAAGTGACCGTGCGTGTAGCTGTTCAGAGGAGCGTCGATCGTAACGTTTCCAACTCGGATGTCCTTCACATTCACATTGTAGAAGTCCCTGTACAAAGAGCAAAGAGTAAAACGTGAGTATCAGAATTCATCACCCTGATTGCGCATGGTACAATTCAACTCACGTGCGCGACGGATCAGGACCAAGCTTGGCATACGCGATTTCTCCCTTGTGGCGCGCAGTGTCAGGCACGCCCACGGACATCGAGCCACCGCCATCCGCAAAGCACAACGAGAAGAGCTTGTTTGGGATCTTCTTCTCCTTGTACAACTTCGCAACGAAGTTCTTGTCATTGTTTGAAAGCCCCATAATGCCGTCTGCAACTTGACTAATGAAGAGTCCTATCGGTCAAAGCAACAGTTAGCACACAGACGCAATCGAGCAAAGAGAGCAAAAATGCAGCTCGACTATATACCTGTCTCCTTGCTCTGGCAGCCAAACATAAAGCGCGTGCCAAACTGGTCACGCATGTGCTCATTGGAAGAGCTGTTCTCGCCACCAAGGAACACGATGTCGTCCACAACCGTCGCCTCCCAACTGCTTCCCTCCATGTACGCCTATTTTTGCATGCACATCAAGTAACAAATGAAAGAAACGCCGTCAGTGAGCTAGCAAGAAACGAGCAATATTCATGCTAATTGCTGAACGCACTTGGGAGATCGAGCACATGTTGCTCTGATCGGTGCACTGCTTGCAACTGAAAAACGGATTCGCGTCACCACAGGTCACGTGCGTCAGCGTACTCGAATTCGAAGCTGCAAACGGTTGATCCGTGTGCTCGCCACAGCCAGCGCAGCTACATAAAGCAACAATCGTACAGCACACAAACGGCGTCAGCTAAAACTCACATCCCTGAGACCACACTTCCATACCAGCCCAGTTCATTTAGGTGCATACATACCCAGAGCACGGGAACGCCATGAGCGAGCTGCCCGTATCCGTGATCACCGACGCGCGCTGCGGTGGCGTGCCAGCGTACACCCACGCGTAGTGTGTGCCGAGCCCAGGGTTCAGCGGCACGACCTCGATCTTCCCGTCGACGTTCTGCAGGCGGCGGCGCCGGTAGTGCTCCGAGTGCGAAACCTCCGCGACGCGGTGCAGCTCGAGCGTCAGACCCTGCGAGAACGCGACCGCGGCGGCGGCGCTCTCAGCAGAGACGGCCGCAGCAGCCAGCAGCGAGAGAGCGACGGTGGCCGCCATAGCAGCGACGCGGCGGCGGTGGGGACTCATCGCGCGCACCATCGTCTTGAGTCAGCAGCGGCGGCTTGAAGGAGGAATGAATGTGTGGGTTTCCCTTTTGCGCGCGCGGGCTTTCCTTTTTCCTTCCAAGCTTCCGCTGCTGTTGCTATTGCGGGCGGGGCGGAGCGTGCGCACCAAATGGGATGCGGCCACGTGCGCAAAAACTGGTTCTCTTGACTCCCTTCCTTTCCCCCTGTGAAAAGCGATCGTGCTCAGTGCTAAAAATAGCTTTTCTTTGGCTGGTAAAAAGCACATTTTACGGTATTTGTGGGCTAAATATGTGATTTTGGGATTCATGATGTGGTATTAGTGTAGATAAAGAGAAAAGAGAGGGTGCAGTTCTAAAAAAAAAAGTGAAGCCATGTCAGGAGATCAAGAAGTGTCACAGATGATCCCAGCGATCCCAGCGATTGCAGCAGGAGGTGGCTGCATCACGACGAAGAGAAGCACAGGTTATTAGCGCTTTGAATTAAGAACTGTTACTGTGTGTGTAAATGCGAATGTCAACGCGTATAATCCTTGGATCCGTTGTTGCTACTGCTGCTGCTGGTCTTCGGTTGGCGTTGCGAGCGCCATCTCTTGGCGAAGAAGCGTGGACCATGCGTCCGTCACGAGGCGAGAGTGACGCGCCACTGGAGACGATTGCTGACCAGCCGACGCTCGCTTTCTCGCAGGCTGGACAGACAGTCCTCGCAGCGTAGACGACATCTCCATCTTCGTGCGAGTCGGCGTGGTCGGTGGGAAGTTGCAGACGCTTCTTGTTGCTGATGCCCCGGTGGGTGAAATTGCAGCATGACTCGCAAACGTGGCAGTGCGACTGGTACTATTGCTCTTGGACACTGAGCTTCTCGTCAGCAGCTCATTTCGAATCTGCTCGATCGTCTGAATCTCATTTGGCGACAGAAACGTCGCGGTCGAATACTTGGAATGCGCTGTTGGCGATGCAGTGCCATTGACAAATTCGCTTGGAAATGACGCCTTCATGCTCAGTAGCTTCTTTCGAATGTCATTGTCGGAAAAGGAGTTTCCGCGTTGCGTGGAGCTCTGTAATTCGTGATCAAATCGGTTTGCTCGGGAAGAGCAAATGCGGCTGTTGCCTTCACTGCCACCATCGCCTTTGACAGTGTTGACAGTGACAGTGCACATTTGCTCACCACTCACCACTTGGAGCCGTCCAACCAACTCGAGATCACCCTTGACCTGCTCTGCACCATTTCCATGCGCGAGCGCAGGAAAGTCACGCTGCTCGGTTCGCACAGCCTTGTGCTGGTTCCACGTGTTCAGGAACTCGACAGCGGGACAACTCGAGCGTAAATCGTCAAGCGTGTCTTCCGTCCACTCGATTTGCTGCAGCTGCCGCTGGAATTCGAGCGCTTCGCCGTCCAGAACGCTCACTTTCGCGTACACCTCTTCCTCGAGACGCTCGAGTGCTTGCTGACACTGAAGACGGATCGCGGCTTCCACTTGCTCTCTGTTGCGCAGCACATCGTCTTTCACTTTTGCAAGCGCGTACAGTTTGTTCTCGATCACGGACTTTCGTGATTCGACCAGTGGGTCGCTCTTCAACGACTCGCGCAAGCTCAATTCGTACGCGTCCGCGATTGTGAGCAGGCGATGCGAGCCTTTCTCACCCACCGAGTGGTCGCCGACCATCTTGCAGTGCACGCACACGGGTACTTCGCACACGGAGCAGTAGAACTCGACGTGTTTGCCCTCGTGAAAGCGACAGGTTGTCTGAATATCCGTGAGTCCTTCTTCCAGTTGCTTTGCGATAATCGAGTTCACGTTTTCATCATGTACCTCTGGAGAATTCACAGACAACATCGGTGAGCTTGGCGATGATGATGCAACACTGTCATCGTCTTCGTTTGTAGCCGCTGGTGGGGTTGAGCTGCGACGACGCGTAGCTCGGCTTGAAGAATGCTCTCTGCTGTTTTTCGCTTTCTGCCGCAATGGAACACGCTTGTGACGACTCACGAGCTTGTTCGCGGAATGCACCTCCTGATCGCACGTCAAGCAGATCTCAGCTTCACACGCGCGACAGAGCACTACCGCTGAGTGCTTTTCACAGAGCGCACACGGCCCCGCAGTCTTGGAGTCCATCGCGCTGAAGCGGAATCGGACCAGGTACTGCGGCAGGATCTGGTGCGTGTTGTTGAGGATGTATTCGTGGTAATAGCCTCGCTCGCTGGCGTCCACAACATGTTGTTGTTCTCTATCCTGACCACTTTCATACTGCTGCTGCTTGAGATAGAAACTGTTGTACCCTACTGGTAGTCGCTTCTTGGCCTCTCCTTCGTTCTGGATCACGAGTGATCGCCCGACTGCGACCTTGCAAAGCACCAGCTGCCGCGTGCCTTTCTTCTTTGCAGGAAGAAGCCCGAGCTGCAGGTTCCCTGTCGTGAACTTCATGCCGGTCTGGTTTGCATCGAGCGACGTGAACCCGTAGCTGTGCACATCGCCCATCGCAGCGCCAAGATCGTTCACTGCCACCCACGAGTCCAGTTCCAGGAGCCCCTGCGCGTGCTGCTCGTACTGCGCGACAAGCGCCGGGTTCGTCATATCCCACGTCATCACGTCATCGTGCACTTTATACCCTGGAAGGCAGCACTGCAGCAGGTACTTGACCCTCGCGAACTCTCGTGTCGTTTGGCTCAGCGGACTCACGCTCGCGACAGCCCCTGGAGCGGGGATCATCACCTGACCAGATTGGAGATCGTCCTCATCGTCGTCAATCGCCATCACCTCGGGTACAAAGTCCTTCTTTGCGTCACTTGGCGAATCTGGTTCACTTGCTGCCTGCGAATTGTCCTGGTCCTGATCTTGAGTTTCTTGGTCCTGGGATTTTGTAGTGCTGCTGCCTGGTGAAGCCTGGTGCTGCTGCGGATGATCGGAGGAGTCTGCTTTTGCGGACGAATGCGGCGCCAGGAACAAGCGAAGACGAGCCAGCGACGCGCTGTGGTCCTGGCTTGACTCGTCTACGGCGTTTTCTGCATCCTGAACCATGTTTTCTCTCTCCTCTACACAGCACCTCGGTCGGTTAGTCAATCAGTCAGACTCAAACGTTGGTTGCCAAGCGATTATGACCACCGTCAAGCGTAGGAACTCGATTTCCATTCTCAAAAGGAGCAGGCTAAGAATATGCTTTTCTTCTCTTCCAAGCAGCTTACCTGAAACGACCGATGGCACGATAAGTGAGACTCATCCCATCACTTTTCCAACACAATTCCAGTTCATTTTCTTACCATTTTCATTTCTTTATCCACCAAAACATCCAGGTGGAGGGCATTGCGTCGTGGGAGCGCAATTGCGAGTCCAATTGTATGTATTTTGTTTTTGTCGGCTGCGGATGTCGAGGCTTTTGTGTGTGTTTATATCGCAGTCTGTCGACCATTTCCGCGTATCTTGACTTTTGATTTGTCTTCTCTCCCTTGCTGCTTGGTGGCCTGGATTCACGAAGAGATTCGTAGTAGTTTACAGATTTTATGTGCGTTTGTCGCCTGCTGCTTGTAGTGTTTTGTTTTGTGAGCGCCTCCTCTTTGTTGTTGGTTGTGCGACGTGTTTGGATTTCCGTTCCTCGAGCGAGTGCGAGCGCTATTATGTCAGGTACACAGCTTCAATTTCTTCTGAAGTCGAGTCGCGGAGAACATTTTCCTGCGAAAAAAACACATTTAGAAAGCGTCAGGGTACCCACCACACCACGTACACGACAGAAGCACCACCATGCTCTGCATACACATGCACGTACCCGCTCCAGTTTGCATTTCCCACCGGTCGCTAGATTCAGCGAGTATTCGTAAAAGTACCCGTCCGCGGTGGCTACATAGAGCTGTACGATCGGGTTGGACGCGTCTTTTGGACCATGGACAGCGCATCGATTCGGGATCCCAGTCGTTCGCAATCTCGCCTATTCACACACACATGACAAATAAATCAATGTGAGACACATGAAGGGAACAATGAAAGCGTAAGCTAAAAACCAACAACTCCTTCTCACATAAGCAAAGTCGCGCGTGCCTTCCGCCATCCCTGTCAGCGAACTCGGGAGGTACGCGCTCACAGCTCCAGCGACGTCCTCGAGATTCGTCCCACTTGAGCTCCGCGTAGTGCGCGACGGCGATGCAGTCACGACAGTCACTCTGCCATCTGAGCCAGTCGCCATTGGACTTGGAGGCGCACCACCGCCACCACCAGCAGCAGCAGCAGCAGCAGCGCTCGCGCTACTTCCACCGAACGCTGTGGAGCCAAACGTACTGCCAGCAACAGCAAAAGTTGACGCGATCGGCGTGAAATGCCCAAAGCTGCCCGTCGCAGTGCTCTCTGTGCCAGTCAGCGAGAAGAAATGGATCGTGCCGGTGTCGCTCGACGCGCAGAGGATCGTCGAGCTTTCGTTGAACGCGAGGCAATAAATCTGTGCGGGGTACGAGCCTCTTCGGAACGACGCTTTCTTCTTTCCGCCGGGTACCCCAAACACGCGGATGATCGTTCCCTGCTCATAATTTACATAGAATTCACAGTAGTGAGTCAGAAACAGTATCTTAGCTAAGTGACAGCACCTAACTAACAACCCACTGTCTCGGATGCTGTTGCCAGCAGTGTGCCCTGTGAGTTGAACGCCATCGCCACGGGCGCGCCTCGATGGGCCTGAAACGCGTTCAGCACACTGAGGTTGTTGGCGTCGTAGAGCACGATCTCGCCCGGCGACGCCCCCGACGGGAACGCCAAGTGGCCGTTGTCGTGCGGCGACAGCACGCAGAGCGCGCTCGGGTTCGGCGACGTGTCGAGCGTCTCGAGGATCTTCATCGAGTTGATGTCGAAAATGTAGATTTTGCGCTCAAGCACAGCGACCAATCTGGTCACCAGAAAGCGAAAATATGACGAGATCCACTCAGCCTTCTACTACACGCCACACATGATGATGGGAATACAATTTGGACGCACCGCTGCCGGTTCATTCGCACAGCCAGCACGGCCGTGATGAAGTTCAGATCGCATATCGCTGCGCCAGTCTTGGTGTTCCACACGCGCAGTCTGCGAGGCGAGAATGCAGGCTGCAATCGCCAACAGAACATCAAAGATACACTTCATGAGCAACACATACGTAGAAAATTGCTAGGGACGCCGACAAGTATTGCGCTGCACACACAACCGCGGTAGACCATCACTATCCCTATATCAATCGATTCTTATCAGTGCGTACCTGCTCGCCCGCGCCGACGAGCGCGACCAGACTCGTGCAGTAGAGCATCTCGGCGATACCGATGCCGCCGATGGTCTCCTGGAACACCTTGCCAAAGGGCTCGCAGTTGTAGATGCCGAAGCCCTGGCGCGTGCCCACGCTGATGCATCTACTCTCGCCCAGTACACACACACAAATGCACACAGTCACGCACATTTGATACACAGTCAGTCAGCAGGACCAGTACGCCCACGAAAGCGCATAGCTTCACTTGATCCGACGTGCAGTGATCATTCAATCACAAGATGGCGGGCAACTCATGCTTCCCGCCGCATAAGAAGACCCGCACAGTGCCTGGCAGAGACACATACACATAGATAAATACGTACGACGCCTCCTGGTTGAAGCTCAGGAAGAGCAGGTCGTTCTTGCCCGTGGCGGCGCTCTTCATGCTGCTGGTTGCTCTTGTGGTGCTGCTTCGCTTGTTCTCAACTGAAAATTGAAATCAGACAGGAATTCTATTGGAACTGATGTTCAGCATATCCCGTCTAAGCCGATTATCGCTCAGCTAAAACCGCTCAACAATATGTTGAGACCTTTTGTACCAAGATTGCTATATGAAGCGTCTCAACACATTAGTTATTGATACCTCCTTTTCTTCGCACGTGCGGCCGAGCGAATTCGTGATGCGCTGTGTGCAATGGCAGCGCATTCACGAATTGCGCACGAAGATCAT
>JAASFI010000046.1:0-73800 GCA_023333705.1 Globisporangium viniferum | reverse complement strand
GTCGAGCATCCCAAAGCCGCGAACCGCGAGCTTCGCGTCCACGCACAGCCCCACGACGATCAACATCCCGCTGGACAGTCGCGTGGTGCTCTCCAAGCGGCGATCTGGATGGGTGCGCTACATCGGCAAGATCAAGAACGAGGCGGGCGAGTGGTACGGCATCGCGCTCGATGAAGGCAAGGGCGAGAACGACGGCTCGTATGAGAAAAAGCGGTACTTTGACTGCCCAAGTAACCACGGCGTGTTCGTGCGGCGCAAAGAGATTTTCTGCGTCAAGGAGTACCCGCTCAGCCGCACCAAGAGCCCGCCGTCGCCCGTGATGCCCGACAACAGCGACGCTGGGAGCAGCACCGGCAGTAGCGTCGACTCCCAGGATACGTCGCCAGCACCACCAGTAGCAGCAACAGCAACGCCGTCGCCGAGAGTAGTGCCGCCAGCTCCATCTACTACGAATTCGATGACGCAGCAAGCCACGTCGGTGATCACGCCGCTGATTCGCACGTTCAAGACCTTCCGCAAGGAACTCGGGCTCCAGATCTCGCCAACCAAGATCGCAAGCGGTAACAACAATACCAACTCTGCACACACGTCGTCTCCCAAGTCGTCGACTGCGAATACGAGGTCGTCGGGACTCAAGAGCCCGTCCAACAGTCGCTTTGGATCGTTTACTACCGCGACGTCGTCGCCGTCGCCGTCACCATCGTCGACCTCGGCTCGCACTGCCAGCATCGTGAGCCAAATGGTCATCATTCCGGTCGAGAAGCCAAGCGACGAAGCAGAGGTGATGAAGTCAGCGCCACCGAAATCGTCCCAAGTCGAGTCGTTCGGTCACCATGAACGTGAACAGCAGCAGGAGCAGCAGAAGAGATCGTCAGAGCCAAGTTTCGCTGATCTGATGGGCGACAGCAACGGGATCAGCAGCCTTAGCGACCTGTACAGGAGCTCCTCAAACGACGAAGAGCTCAGCTCCAGCTCACGGACAGATACACTGGATCTACCCGTCGCACCAATGCCAATGCCAGCACCAGCACCAGCACCAGCACCAGCACCAGCACCAGCAGCTACTGCTAGAACCTCAAGCTCGAGCTTCACCTCGAAACCCCAGCTGACTCGAGTGACCAGCTTCTCGACAGCGGTCGAGTCTATGAAACCAGTTCGGAATGCCGAGCCTGCACCAGCTCCGCTCTTCTTCCGGCGCGCGAACATCGGCTCGCCGACACTCGGCCGACGCGCGAGCTTCTCATCAACCAACGGCTTTGGTATTGGCGCTGGAGGCACTGGGGCGTCCTCGCCGACGTCGGGATCGGGCGAGACGAGTCCGACCCACGTGGCGGCGGCGAACGCGCGCATGGTGGAGCTCGAGAAGGAGATTAATGTTATGAAAACCAACCACGAGAACATCGTCGCGGTGCTGCGCGCGACCAACAAGCAGCACGCTGTGAACGTGCTGGAGCTGCGCGCGCAGGTGGCGGCGCTCACCGAGGGCAACCACTGGCTCGAGAAGCAGCTGGCGTCCAAGAACGCGCTCGTGGCCGAACTGCAGCAAATGGTCGAGGCGAGCGACGACGACCGCGTGCCGCGGGCGGAGGTGGAGAAGATCATCGCGATCAAGGATTCGCAGATCCACACGCTGGAGAAGGAGATCGCCAAGCTCAAGCAGCACATGCTGCGCATCGAGACCGAGAAAGACAGCATCTTGTGCCAGCAAGTCAAGCACTTCCGGCTGCGCCAGGAGAGCGACGAGGCGCGCATCAGCAAGCTGCGCGAGGACGTGCTGGCCATGGTACGTGGGATAACGATCTGGGTATTGTGATCCTAAACTAAATTCTAACATTGTTGTCGTAATGCTGCTGCAGTGCAATGAGCGCACGAGCCTGCAGTCGGAGCTCCAGGACCTCAAGGAGATGACGTTCCTATTCTAATTAACCAGCCAACACACGAGCACACATATAATTCCAAGAGGGACTCAATGGATGGTTCACAAGGGACAGCTCTCTTTGTTGCAGACGACACTAAGCTCTCACAACATGCCACGAATACGGTTCTATCACGAAGACTTGACTAGCGAGAGGTGTTGCTGTTGTTGCTGTTGTTGTTTCTTTTTGAGTTTTTTTCTCTAATAGTAAATGACAAATGAAAAAAAAAGAATTCTCACAGAGAAAACTCCTGCTGCTAACCTACCGAGTGTGACTTGGCGATCTACCTACCACCCACCACTTTCCCAACGCACGATAATACAATACCACATACCTTGGGGTATCTAGTGCTTGGGCTGCTGGACGCGCACGAGCACGTCGTCGTCGTCGCTGTCGAACTCGGTGCCGTCCGCCGTGCGGTGGCTCTTGCTGGCGCTCACCTTCATGTTGGATTTCTTCTTGCGCTTCTCCTTGCGCTTGAGGTTGCGCATCCGCTTCTGGGTCTCGCTCAGCTGCTTGGCCTTCTTCTTCTTGGCGGCCGCGGTCTCAGACGCAGTCGGGCTCGGCGGCTCCGCGATCACAATCGCAGGCTCCTTCGCGACGACGACCGCTGGCGTGTCGAGCGTCAGCTTGACGGTCTCGACGATCTTCTCGAACGCGGCAGCGACCGCGACGGCGGCTTCTTCGGCCTTTGCCTCGACAGCTGGAGCTGCAACAGGGACATTAGCCACTGGCTCAGCCTCAGGCTCCGCCACTTCGACAACTGGTGCAACGACCACATCTGGGGCAACCACCACAGGAGCGGCCTCCACTTCAACCTCAGGCTCAGCAATCGAAACGGCAACTGGCTCCGCTTCAACAACTGGGGTCTCCTCAACAGGCGCAGCTGGCTCAACCGCGACTGGCTCTTCAACTGGGGCTGGAGCAACTGGCTTCACCTCTTCAATTGGAGCAGACGCGACTGGCTTGACCTCTTCAATTGGAGCAGGCTTGGATTCCTCCTCAACAGCTGGGGCAACCACAGCCACAGCTGCTGGCGCGGCAGTCTCCGTGACGGTTTCGGATTTCGCGGCAACTGCAACTTCAGCTTCGGTTTCTTCAGCAACTTCAACTTCCTGCACTGGCGCGAGCACCGCGACTACGGCAACTGGCTTGACGCTCTTCTCGGCGCCGCTGGCGGCTTCTTCCTCCTGCTCCGAGGCCGAGTCATCCGTCTCCGCCTCGGTCTCCTGCTTGTGCTCGACCACGTGCGCCGAGATGTTGAGCAGGTCGTCGAGCAGGTCGAGCACGTTCTGCGGGAACTGGCGCTCGCAAAAGTGCGCCACGCTCTTCTTCATGAACGCGTCGAGCTGCACCTGACGCCCGGCGGGCGATGGCGACGAGAAAAAGCCGCCCTTCTTCGGGAAGTTGAAGTTAAAGTTCGGCTCCATCGCGTTGATCTTGAGGTAGAAGTCGCGGAACGCACTGTAGCGGATCGGCACGGTCCATGTCTCGCCGTTCAGGTGCACTTGCGTGGTGTACGTCGTCGGCGAGCCGGCCGTGAAGCCGATCACTTGCGCAGTCAGGGTCTTCATGGTTGGTTGAGTGTGTGTGTGTGTGTGCTGTGCTTGTCGGTGGTGTGCGTCTTGCAGCGAAGATTGGCGAATGAGTGACTCACAAGCGCGTAAAGGAGCAGACGAGGAGACCTGCAGCAGAAGAGCACGAGAACGAGAACGAGAATGAAAGAGAGCGGCGCGTGAGAAAGCGAGCGAGCAAGCCAGCGGCAGGCGCACCGAAGCAGCCAGGAAGGAATGGATGCATGGAGTCAAAGAGTTCCAGAGTCTTACGTACGACTCTGGACAGACTGACTGTCTCGAGCAGAGCAGATCGTGCCGCTTTGTACCTGTCTTGGCTGCGTTTGCGTACCTTTTTGGCTTGCTTTGCTGGTCCGAGCGCGAGCGAGCAGAAGAGAAACTGACACGTTCGAGAACCAAGCGTGAGGCGAGCAAGGGCCGGTAGAGGTCCAGGAACGCACCAGCTGGTGGTTGTACCGTGAGGGTAGCAGCGTTGCACAATTGCCTCAGTCTGCCCTGGGAGCAATCACTCTCGTGATCCCTCACACATCATCCACCCATCCGTCCATCCACCAAGCAAGGAGGACAAGGGGAAGAGCTCAGCAGAGAGCAGGTCACTGGTCGCCATCGCTGGCCACTCACTCACTCACTCGCTTGCCGTCAAAAGGGAGAGTGCAGCACTGGCTCGTTGAGTGCTTCCGCATCTCGGCGAATGCATCAAGGTGACCATGTTGGCGGCGCGCGCTCATTCCAACGAAGGACAAGTATGCGCAGAGCTTTGGACGTCACGCATTTGCAGCGAGCGATTCAAATCGCCTTGCACAGAAGGAGCGAGCAACATGCGCAGCGACCTTTTTCTCAACGTGCGGGGTGCAGGTTTGTCGCCCACATCTTGTTGACTGCCTGTCATATCCGCTACTGCTTTCTACGGACACACTATTGCTGAATATGAAGAGGTATTTCGACCTCAAATTACTGTTGTAGGCTAAACTAAGAGGTACATGCATCAACTACAGGGCGCTGGATGCAGATTGTGCCAATGGCGCAAAGACCGGGACAAGCTCCCTTCGGCTCTTCCATCGGCTCTTCCATCGGCTCGTTTGCGTCACGACAATCGAACGAACACTTTTGCTCCGTCGCTGCCAATGAAAAGGCTGGCTCTTCTTGCGGGCATATTCATTCACACTCGCGATCGTTCGTTGCGCATTTCTAGTCGCCATCATTTTCATTGCGTGAACTGCACTGCATGAACACTGCGAACGCCACCACCATGCAATGCATGCAATGGCAAATGCAGCCCTCTGCTTGTATTTCCTGATTTATTTGTGTGTCATTTGGCCTTACAGCAAATGGCTGCACTGCTGGACGCAAGAATGGGTTAATGAGGTTACGAACGAGAGAGTCCAACGCACTGCCACTTTTCCCCGACATCACTAGCGAACGCAGTGGCGTTTGCTCAATTTCCAATAGAGCAGCAGAGCCTCAAATGGCCGTCGCGTGCAGCAGCAGCCCGCCCTGCTCAAAGGGTATCCACAGTCCCTGGCAGTCGCTGATGAACGTCGACGTGTTCGCCTGACGCCATGCCGACACCTGGAGGTATTTGGAATCGCCCTCTTGGTGCTCGGTGCCCACGAGAATGGAGCCATTTTGGAGCTAGTCTTTGCCTGTTTTTCAATGGATACAAGAGAATCAAAAGAGACGTCAGCGCTCTTTTGTCATGGCAATTGCGCGCTTCCAACACTCTGGCTCCATTTTGATACTGGCTGGCGACGAGAGCCACGCGTGAACATGCTAGCGCGGCTTCCAATCTCCCGAGATCTATCGCGCGCGCGCGTGCGACGCTACAGGTCCGAGTGCATCTCTTGAGCGATTGACCCTTTGTAGCCACATCGCGTCGCCATATTGCTATCCGTTTCCATTCCATTCGTTCCACCCATAAAGAACGCCACTCACTCACTCACAGTCAGTCAGTCACGCACCTCCGACTTGCGACACCTTTGCGCCACCACCGCCAGGCACGCAGAGTCCTGGCGCAATATGACATGCCCGCATGGGTGCATGGCGCCAACGCGAAAGGTCACTCTTTTGAAAATGCTCAAAGAGCATTGCTCGCTTCTTCAGGAAGTCAGTGCAGAAAAGCCAGCTCCCATCAAATCGGACTTTAGTGCGTGAGTAAATCGCAATTAGTCGAAGCGATAAATCTCATGGATGTCGTCGGAAGGTCGCACGAATCAGCGAGAACAGGCCGCCACTTTTTACACACAAGACGTCACCCGCTGGATTCGCTGCCGCGCTTTGGTCGTTCATTCGCAGCGAGCTGCTGTCTCAGCCAGCATAGAGCGACATCTCATCAAAATCCAAGCCAAGCAAAGCAAAGCACCCACACAACGCAAGTGACAAGCCAGCGACGGACTAGTCAACAGAGCAAGATGGAGCGCGGCGCGAGTTACTCGCTCCACGAAGACGGCGAGCCGCAGGTGGCCAAGCCGCACGACGCGTCTGCGGTGCTCATGCAGTCCGCGAGCGGCTACAGCGTGAACGGCAACTCGGGCTACCAGCCGCCCAGCCACCTGCACCACCGCGCGGTGTCCGTGTCCGCCGGCTCGGTGCGCACGGGCCGCGTCATCGACCGCGACGACACGCCCTTCCTGCGCTCGAAAGGACGATGGAAGTACGTTAAAAGTATTGGGCATGCTGTAGTGACGGTTGTGGTTGACTGATGAATTGTGGCTGTTGTGTGTGTGTCGTTACGGAATGGCAGCATTCGTCGCCAGAAAGTGCCCAAGTACTGGAAACTGTATCTCCAGGACCCGTTCCACTCGGTCGTGAACCTTCGTTTGAGCAAAGTGCTCGGCGCGCTCGTGTTCATGGTGCGCATCTATCTGCCCAACTGTCTCTGCTCCACAGGAACGGTAACCTTACTACTACTTACTGTGTATGACTGACTATTCGTCGTCATGAATGTGTTTTTGTGTGTGAGTAGTACATTGCGGCGATCGCCTTTTTCGGGCTGCTGTACACGACAGTGCCGAACCACTGCAAGGCCGCGATCAACTCGTATTTCGACGGCTTTTCGTTCTCTGTGTCGGTGCTTTTCACCATCGGGTTCGGTACGAACGGCGGCGACGTGTTCTTCAACGAGTGCGCGTGGATGCAGACGATCATCACCCTGGAGGTGAGTTTTTGGACGCGCTTAATGTTTACTTGCTGCGTGTGATCTCTGACTATAAATTACCGTTCTTTGTCTGCTATTGTATTCAAATAGTCCCTGGTCGGCGTGCTCCTGGACGCGCTCGCGATCGGCATCATCTTCCAGCGCTTCTCGCGCGCACAGGCTCGAGCAAACACGATTGTGCTGAGCACGAACGCGGTTGTGCGCCGCATCCGAGGCGAGCTCTACTTCATGTTCCAGGCGTGCGAGATGCGCAAACACCAGCTCGTCGAGGCGCACGTGCGCATGTACGCGATCCGCCACGACGTCGAGTTTGGGCAGCACTACTACTTCCAATCGCACCCGATGCGCATCCAGCACCCAGACGACGACCTCGGTGGTATGATGTTGCTTGCGCTGCCGTCTGTGGTGGTGCACCGCATGGACGCGTGGAGTCCGCTGTGTCGCCCGAAGAGCGCTGCGTCGTGCGGCGTGCACCACAACCCGTCGAAAAGCTACATGTTCCCCGAGCCAATCAGCCGTCAGGCGGACGCAGACAGCGGTGAGCGTGACGGCACGGTGCAAACAACGGACTTGAAAAAGAGCTCGATCTGCAACCACTGCCGCTGCGCTACTGCGCCAGTCGCGAGTGCGCCTACGTCGCACCAAGAGTCGATCAACGAGATCAAGGAATACTGGAAGGAGTCTCAGGTAAGGACTACTTTATTGTTTTTTTGTATCTGTTGGTTGATGCTTTGTGAGCACCCATTTACCTAATATCATTTTGCTTGTAACCATGTCTGCAGGTCGAAGTGGTAGTGCTTGTCGAGGGCATTGACGCCGTGACGTCGTCGACCATCCAGGTGCGCCACTCGTACAAGGCGGAGGAGATCCTGTTCGACCACCGCTTCGAGAACTGCGTGGATGTGGACCCGGAGACCGGCGGTGCGGTGATCGACTTTCGCCGTTTCCACGAAACCCACCCGACGGAGCCGGAGTGCGTCAAGGTCTCGGGAGGATTCTACTGATCGGTCCACTGCCGTTTTGACTCACTGGTCGGTTACCAGACCGAAGGGAATTCCCTCCCCCTGGTTGGTCGCAATGTCATATGCGATCGATCAACTTTCGTGGCAGTTCCCCCAGCTAAGACTGTGACTGCATGCATACGTGTGTTGATCAAACACATTCTGTAACTAAAATTGATGGCATAATAGAAACTTGAAATGAACCTCGACCTGCGTGATCCGTGAGACGTAGTTCGACTCACCAGGTACGGTCAACTTTGTGTTGTATCCGTCCCCATGAACTACCGTCGATTGTCTTCGCGTCAGGAGTGATCAAGGCGCTGCTTGAAGTGACGAAGGCGTCAGATATTTCGGAGCCACCTGGAACAATTGACACAGACATTAGTATTAGAGTTTTAGTGCCCATGGTCGTTCCTGAGCTGGGCTCCCAGAGAAGCTTCATAGATCTAGACAGTTCACTCCCGCGCAATACAGCAACACGGGGTTCGTGGGCATCACTGCATCCATTCACTGTCAAGCCTCTCCGACAAATAACATGCTGAAATTCGTAGTTCCTTAGGCGTGTCAGTATGAATACAGATGATTGAGCGACTCCACTCGGGTGGTGGCGTGCTTCGGTTGCAATATTAGCCGCCCCGACGCTGGGAGTTCGTGATGGCACCGAGATGCGTCTGAGTGCGACGAGCGCTCTCACAGCGGCTGATCAAGTCCTGGTGTGGGTGCTGTGCTACTGTAGCAGTCGTCGCGAGACAGTTGTCGTTTGGTCTCTTGGGAAGAAGTTGTTTGTTTGTTTTGTGTGAGAGTCGCAATGTTAGCGCTGCTCTATCAGAGACGACTGTATCGCAACGCTATACTGGCGCCGCGATTCAGAGACATCCGCAAACTCTCCGTGTCACAAACGGGTGGGTGAGAGCTGCAGTGAACAGCGGTGGCGACTGGGCTGACGCCCGCATCTCCTCACTCCCTCATCTTTGGCGCGCCGCTCACAAGGCGTCTGCTCTCCGTTCCGGCTTCCAGCGCATCGCCGCTTCCGGAACAGTGTGGATATGAGTGTGGAGACGAGAGGCGCTTCCACGACGAGCGCCAAGTGTGCCAGCGGAGCCAGAACGCGTCAATCTCGCTGGCCGCTTCAAGTGATCCATTCGCGCAATCGTGTCTGTCCGTGATGATCAAAATCAAAAAGTGGCGTGACCACATGAATTGTCCACGTGTTCCGCTGCCTGTTGGTGCGACCTTCAAGCAACATGCACAAGGTGCTCATCACCTCTCTTTGGCCGCTTGATTGATTTCATGGAACAGAAGGAGAGGGATGAGGTTGCCCAGGCAACCCGTCACCATTGATTTCGTTCGTTAAAAATTTGCGCAATGAAGACCTACATCCACGGCAGCATACTGAGATCAAGTGTAATCGCCGCGAGTTGCGCGTACACGGACGTATGCACCGCGTGCGTCAAATCCCAAGGTGTCCTTGAGTTTGCCCTACGCGCTGGACAAAAAGGAACGCCGCTAGAGTAAAATGCTGAAGCAGCTGGCGGTAGGCTCGACTGGTGCTTGGAGCGTTTGCTGCCTCCCCCAAGCAGCATTTCCGCTGCACCGACTCGAGGTTTTATCTTCCCACTTTAAAAAACCTCACTTCAGATGTTGCGCTCATCACCCCAGCTCGCAAACTCGTAATATTGCATGTATACTACATCTTCAGCAAGAAGATTCATTCTTCTCAACCACTCATGTAACTGTAAAGTTATTCCTTGCAGGTTGAAGTTGTAGTTTACAGAGTATGTTTCAGTCTGAGGGTGCCTTCAACGTAAACTTCCTTGGTGCTTGGGGAGGGGATTGCGCGTTCACGCACGCAACAACCGTTTGCGACTGTGTGAGCCACGCAAAAGGGCTCATTCTCGGATTTGCTCCACAAGCCCCAGACCCCCCTCGCCTCGCCTCCTCTTCCTCATCGACAATGGCCGCCGCCCTCCGCTCCACCCCCGCCATGAAGCACGCGCTCAAGCAGACGCGCGCCATGAGCTCCAGCGCCCGCAAGTTCTTCGTCGGCGGCAACTGGAAGTGCAACGGCTCGGTCGGCCAGGCGCACGACCTCGTGGGTCTGCTCAACACGGCCAAGATCCCAAAGAGCGTCGAGGTGGTCGTCGCGCCGTCGTCGATCCACGCCTCGGAGGTCAAGAAGTCGCTCCGCAAGGACATTCGCGTGAGCGGACAGGACGTCTGGACTCAGGGCAACGGTGCGTTCACCGGCGAGACCTCGGCCGAGATGCTCAAGGACATCGGCGCCGAGTACACGCTCGTGGGCCACAGCGAGCGTCGCGAGAAGGGTGAGAGCAACGAAGTCGTCGCCAAGAAGGCCGCGTACGCGCTTGAGAAGGGACTCGCGGTCATCGCCTGCATTGGCGAGACCAAGGCCCAGCGCGAATCGAACAAGACGCTCGAAGTCGTCACCGAGCAGCTGAACGCCTACGCCAAGCACATTAAGGACTGGACCAATGTTGTGATCGCGTACGAGCCAGTGTGGGCGATCGGCACCGGTCTAACTGCCTCGCCAGAGCAGGCCCAGGACGTGCACGCGAGCATCCGCTCGTGGTTGGCCAGCAAGGTCAGCGCCGACGCCGCCCAGACGACCCGCATCATCTACGGCGGCTCGGTCACTGCCTCGAACGCCACCGAGTTGTCCCAGAAGGGTGACATCGACGGTTTCCTCGTCGGCGGTGCCTCGCTGAAGCCAGACTTCTTGAAGATCATCAACTGCCAGAACCCTGGCGCGAACGTCGGCGGCCCAGTGAACGTTGCCATCAACGGCTTCGGCCGCATCGGTCGCCTTGTGCTCCGCGCCGCCCAGTCGAACCCATTGATCAACATCGTTGCCATCAACGACCCGTTCATCCCAACCCACTACATGGAGTACATGCTCCGTTACGACACCGTGCACGGCGTGTTCAACGGCACCGTGTCGCACGACGACGAGCACATCATCGTGAACGGCAAGAAGATTCGCGTGTTCGGCGAGCGTGACCCTAAGGACATCAAGTGGTCGACGGCCGACGTGCAGTACGTTGTCGAGTCGACTGGTGCGTTCACCACGACGGAGAAGGCGTCTGCCCACTTGGGCAACGGCGTGGAGAAGGTTGTGATCTCGGCCCCTTCGGGCGACGCGCCAATGTTCGTCATCGGTGTGAACGAGGAGCTGTACAAGAAGGACATGAACATCGTGTCGAACGCTTCGTGCACGACGAACTGTCTCGCCCCTCTCGCCAAGGTTGTGAACGACAACTTCGGCATCAAGGAAGGTCTGATGACGACTGTGCACGCCGTGACCGCCACCCAGCTGACCGTGGACGGTCCATCGAAGAAGGACTGGCGCGGAGGCCGTGGTGCTTGCTTCAATATCATCCCTAGCTCCACTGGTGCCGCCAAGGCCGTGGGCAAGGTCATCCCATCGCTGAACGGCAAGCTCACCGGTATGTCTTTCCGTGTGCCGACCGCCGACGTGTCGGTCGTCGACCTGACGTGCCGCCTGGACAAGAAGGCGTCGTACGACGAGATCAAGGAAGTGATCAAGTCTGCCAGCGAGAACGAGATGAAGGGCATTCTCGGCTACACCGACGAGCTCGTGGTGTCGAGCGACTTCATCGGCGACTCGCGCTCGTCGATCTTCGACGCGCACGCCGGTATCGCTTTGACCGACGACTTCGTCAAGCTGGTGTCGTGGTACGACAACGAGTGGGGCTACTCGTGCCGTGTGTTGGACCTCATCGAGCACATGGTCAAGAGCGAATAAGTTGTTGATGTTGCTGGCAGAAGAACAAGCGTATTCTAGTCACGTATCCATCCCGCCCGCCCTGCGACCCCCAACCATCTGCAAGGTGTCGTCTGTAACCTGATAGAAGGATGTACAGCGAGCGGCACACGCACAGCCATGCACACAAAGCACGCATCCCTTTCGCGTTTTAATGCAAATAATGATAATGTAACTGAGAACGTATGAGAACGTAGCTTCGACGATGCACGGGCACAGCCATTGGTTTGCTTTCCCATCATTCGTAATTGTGAGTGGCAGCGGCGCGTTTTTCCATTACTCTCAGTGTGCTGCTGTTTCAGCTTTGGGGGGAACACCAGTCAGTCCACCGCCATCACTTGCCTCGTTGCTGCGAGGTGGTGCTCGCGAGCGTTTGGCTGTTATCACCATCTTCTGCTTTGCCAGCAGCGACTCGCCGCCGCCGCCTTTGCCGTCCTCGGCGTCATTTGCATCACTATCGCTGTCGTCGCCCAGCGCGCGACACACACGGCCATCCCCAGCTGCTGTGTGACGCTCTTTGCTGCTTCCAAAAAGGGACATGCGAAAGGCACTTTCGTCTTCTCAAGAGGCGTCTCGACCCCGATAATTTCTCTATTGAATCTGTCTATTTGAATTTCCGCTGAAATGCGTTTTAACTGTAAGATGAATTATTAATAGGGTTTTTGTCCTAAAAGACCCTACAAGTCGGGTCAGGGTACTTTTCCTGTCATTTGAGAGAGAGAAGGCGAAGATGTCGTTGCTGGTGCCAGACTACTCGAGCTCTTCGGACGACGAGGAAGCGCAGCCGCAGGTGCGTCACTCGGCGCCTTCAGCTCCTTCAGTCGCGCAGCCACCACCACCACCGACCTCCTCCTCCACTACTTCGGTCGCGTCCCTCGAGCTGCCGCCGCCATCGACAGCAACCAAAACGACCAAAAGACGCCGAGTCGCCAAGAAGCCCAAGACCGCGCTCTTCCTGCATCCAGACATCCAGCGGCTGCTCGAGGCAGGATCGTCGCGCGCGCTGGGTGACGATAGCGACAGTGATGAGTACAATGCCACCGCGAACGGCGGCGGTGAATCGCTGCTCGCAAAGCAGAAGAAGGCGATGGCAGCCAAACGCCCGCGAGCACCACCTCGCAACAATGAAGAGACTGGTAGCGGACTGACGTTCCTGCCGCCACCAAAGCACGAGATCAAAGAGCCAAAGCAGAAGCAGCAGCGCAGTCTGCCAGACGCAGAAAGCATTGCTGCTGCTGCTAGTACGGATGAAGGGGAAGCAACGGATGCCTCTGTAGCTCCACAGCAGCTACAGCAAGAAGAAGTATCACAGGAACAGTATCAGACCACGTACGACGCTGCGACGACAGCGCAGTACCAGGAGTACTACCAGCAGCAGGGCTACTACGACGCTTCTCAGTACCAATATCAGTACGACGAACAGCAGCAACAGCTGTACCCTTCGTACAACCAGGGCGAGGACGAGACGTTTGGCAGCAGCAAGCGCGCACGCAACCGCGAGCGGGAGCTCGAGCGCGCGCTGCAGCAGGGCCACTTCCAGAGCGTCGCGTCCAAGATCATCGAGGTGCAGGGCCCCGCGCCGAACGCGTGGGCGCCGCCGGTCGACAGCCTGAGCAGCGACAAGGACAGCGGCGAAGTGAAAGTGCAAGCGAGCTTCTGGAACGCGCAGGCCGGCGCGAAAGTGGCCACCGCCAAGCCGAACCGCATGCAGCGCCAGAAGCACCAGCTCAACCAGCTCGCGTTCGACGCCAAGCTGCGCGAGCACGAGCTGCTGGACAAGAAGGGCGTGTCGCTCAAGACCAAAGCCGAGACTCACGCCAAGTACGGCTGGTAGAGAGAGAGTGTGTTCCTTCTTGGCTCATTGGCTCACATTGTTGGAACAATTTTATATGCCATCCACACATTTCATGAGAATTGATTTTTGATTTTTCTATCCGAATAGCTACGTTCGTACTAATAGTAGAATACATATCATATCCATCATACTCTGCTTTTCAAATCAATACAACTTTGGTTATTTGGTTCCTACTCCAGAGACAGCACCTCGATTGTCTGCACGTAGCCCAGGTCCTCCTCTTTCTCTGCTTCCTGATCATCGTCCTCCTCATCCGAGTCGCCGTCCAGGTCCTCGTACTCGTCATCGTCATCCTCGTCGCCGTCGTACTCGCCCTCCTCCTCCTCCGCGACCTCCTCCAGGTACTCCTGCGTGAAGTCCTCGAGCTCCTTCTCGAGCCGCGCCTGCTCCGACTTGCTGATCTTCGCGCGGCGGAACGTGCCGAGCGTCTTGAGCTTCTTGTCCTTCTTGCTCACCTGCTCGCGCGGGAACACCTTGCGCACGAGCACAATGTCCGGGAGCTCTTCCTTCAGCGAGTACGTGTGGCGCGTGCCAAAGTTGGACGTCGTCAGGTCGTAGCCCTTGACGTTGTCGCCGGCCTGCAGCAGCGCGCCGAGGTGCGTGCGGATGATGAACGTCGTGTCGTTCACGCCAAAGTCGCTCACGCGCGCGATCTCCACGTCCGCGACGACAAACTTGGAGTCCTGCTGCTGCTGCTGCCCCTTGTTGCGGTAGTCCTTCTCCTCCAGCGGCTCGACGTCGAGCACGATGAACTCGGTCATCGCGGGGCTCGTCTCGAGCGGCAAAAAGGGCATCTTCCAGTACTTGTCGGACGAGATCTCGGCTTTCTGGCCTGTTCGCGGGTCCACGACGTGGATCATCGCCGTCGTGCGCGAGCAGAGCACGATCGGCGAGATGTTGCCCGAGCTCTGCGCGAGCTTGTTCGGCAGGATGAGCAAGTCGTCTCGGCACACGGGGCTCAGCTCGATGCTGTACGTGGTCTGCAGGTTCGCGGTCGCGTTGTGCACGTTCTCCGAGATGAGCTTGCTCGACGACTTGGAGCGCATCGGCACGTGCGCCGTCATGAAGTGGATGAAGCGCTCGGCGGTCGACTTGGTGCCAAAGTAAAAGTCCATGCCTTCCTTCACAGTCGCGATGCCAATCGCGTTCTTGTGCGCCTTGTGCTTGAGGATCACCTGCTCCAGGCGCAGGAACGTGCGCTTGTGGTCGGCTTTCTGGCGGATCTGTACGAGCGAGCGCCACGTGTTGTTGTGGTACTTCTTCATGCAGTCCGGGCACTGCACGCTCTTAATCGTGTACGTGACGACGCACGAGTTCTGGATCAGCGCGTGATTGAGTACCTCGCGCTGCAGCGAGAGCTTCACCTTAACGCGCTTCGAGTGCGGCTCGGTCCATATGAACGCCGCGTCCATGAGCTTCGCCTTGCTCAGCCCATGCACGCTCTTGAGGCAGAGCGCCATGAGCTCCGCCGACTCCCAGTCGCACGCGAGCCACGCGCCGGCGACGCTGCTGCTCGCCTGCCCTTTGCCGCGCGGCTGGAAGCGCAGGCAGCCCTTGCACTGCGTCAGGTCGGCGTCGAGCTCAATGCCCTCCGCGACGTCGGTCTCCGTCGCGATGCAGGGCTTGCACATGTTCATGGCATTCGACTCGATCTGCACGCCACAGACGCAACAGGAGCTGAATAGTAGCAACAATCACAACGCACACATGTGAGCATCCGCTTAGCATGCTGTCTTGCCAAAAGAAAGGGGCAACGCAACGCGTCCAGCGACGTACATGGCCATCGCTGCTTGTTCTTCAGAGGGGGTAGTGGCTGTAGCTGCTGTAGTTGATCTGGAGGGGGGGTTCGCGTTTCGTGCGCAAATAGAGAGTGAGAGGCGTCGTCTGCTTCGTCTTTATGAGCTCTTGGTGGCGAGTGCGAATGTCCCCGACGGCCACCAAGCCAAAGCGCACCCGCTTCGAAGGTTCTCAATGGCGATTTTGGGATCAAAGGTGACACAAGTGTGCTTCACGGTACTCGTACCTGTGCGTTTTGAGCCAAAGTGGCCGTGCCAAACCATAGCGTTTGGCTCGGATTTCGCGTGAAGTGTCTGCAGCAGTGTGTGCATATTTTTTTCCGAGCCAACTGCTGTTTGGGCCAAACTGTCCATACCAAGTAACAGCGTTTGGCTCGCGAGTTGGCCAAAATGTCCACTAATCGCATTGTTCTGTCCTGCACTGTAATTGCAGATTAGGTCATCATAAAAAAAGATGACGCAATCACCTGAAGAGAAAAAATACAAGCACGCTGATTGGCCCGCTCATTGTGAAGCACAAAATGATTGCGGCAGTGTACTCAAAAATGGTATTTGAATGCTGCATTTGCATTAAAAATTAGAATCATGTCTGTGTCAAAATGAAGAAATGGAATTAGAGCAGCAACTCCATTGGAACAATCCAATATGTGCCAACTTTTCTTTCAAAAGCCAACATCTTTGCTTTTTGGAAGGTGATCAGATACTCAGACACTCTCAATACAAGACCCTCGTAAAATCTGATTCTTGAAGGGATCAAGAACAAGAACTGGATCAGCTCAACCTGAGAATGACGGTGAAAGAAGAAGCATGGCGCGTGAGAAAATGGCGCGCGCCATCCGACGATTTCCCAAGCAGATCTGACCCGGCGACGCCCCCAGCCGCTTCGCCACCATGAGCGCGTATACGGCTCCGCTGTTGCCGGGCGCTACCAACAGCACCGCTACCAGACGAAGCTCTTCCCTCGCGAGCCGCTGGCGCCGTCTGAAGAAGCTCCTGCTCGCGGCAGTGGCGGGTGCGTTCGCGCTCGTGGTCGCGACAATACTCGCGTTTACGCTGATCGACAATGCAGCGCTGGCAGGCTACGACGCCACTTTCTTCTTACCCAACTCTGCAGCCTCTGGCGGTGATGCTGTACAGCAAGAGGAATCACCTGTCTCCCGAGTGTATCGCCAGGAAGCTGATGGCTCACGCGACTTGTTGCGGCCCTGTGACGAGAAGTTCATCACGCAAGACCTGGACCACTTCCGAGCAACGCGCGATGATGAGGCTGGTGACATCGACAGCAACGGCGGTGGCAGCACATTCGAACAGCGGTACTTCATTTGCGCGAAAGAGCGCTTCAACGCGAAGAACGGCTCGATCTTCTTCTACTTTGGCGCAGAGGCCGACGTCGAGCTCTACCTGAACCACACGGGGCTCATGTGGGAGAATGCCGAGGCGTTCAGCGCACTCGTCGTGTTCGCAGAGCACCGGTACTTTGGCAAGTCAATCCCCTTCGATGGCGACGAGGTGCTGAGCCACATGCAGTATTTGTCCTCGACCCAGGCACTGGCCGACTACGCGGTGTTGATTGAAGCCATCAAGCACGAGGAGCTGAGCATTGTTGATGAAGTGCCGCTCATCGGTTTTGGGGGGAGCTACGGCGGTATGCTCGCTGCCTGGTTCCGTCTCAAGTATCCGCATTTAATCGACGGCGTCATCGCAGCGTCGGCGCCAGTGCTCGCGTTCTTGGGCGACGAGAAGCACCCAGTGGACTGGGAGGGCTTCATGCGGATCGTGACGTACGGCATGTCCGAGACCGCGGGCTCGGCGCCAAATTGTATTAAGAATGCGCGCAGAGCGTACGACACGTTTCTAGCTATTGGTGAGTCTGCAAGCGGTCGCAAGGAGCTCGCGCGCATCTTCAGGCTCTGCGATCAGAGCATGCTGGTCACAGATGACGATGTCCAGCAGGTCGCGTACGAATCGCTCGAAGTGTTTGGCAGCCTCGCGATGGGCAACTATCCGTACCCGTCGTCCTACATGACTGGAGATGCGAGCGTGCTTCCTGCCTACCCAGTGCGCGCCGCCTGTGAGTTTCTGAGTCCCGAGTTTGGTGGAGAACATGAAGGCGATGACGACTACGAGAGCTTGTTGAGTGCATTCCGAGAGAGCGCGGCGGTGCTGTTCAACAGCTCCAAGCAGGAGCAGTGCCTCTTCCCCAAGCCCACGAACACGTCGGCGGACGTGCCCAATTTCTTCGACTACATCGCCTGCTCGGAGCTCTACATGCCCATGGGCAGCGACGGCGTCCACGACGTGTTCCCAGCCGTCAGCGTAGATCCGATTCGCGACGACGCGAGGTGCTTTAAGCAGTGGGGCGTGCGTCTCCGCCCAGAGTGGGGGATGACCGAGTACGGCGGCGTCAGGGCGCTGCGCAAAGCCAGCAACATTGTGTTCAGCAATGGGGATTTCGATCCTTGGTCCGCCACGGGCGTGCTCAAGAACCTGACGGACTCGGTCGTGTTTGTGCCGATCGAGGGCGGCGCGCACCACGTGGATCTGTTCTTTTCGCACCCGCTGGACCCGCTGGCACTCACTCAGGCGCGTGAGATTGAAAAGCAGCACATGCGCAAGTGGGTCGACGAGTTTTACGCGCTGGAATAATGAGTCGAAGGTTGGCGGTGGTGGTAGCGTGGATCATGTTGTGAAGTGTCGTAGACTCGGTTCATAATACAAAGTAGGTTTTAACGAGGGAATTTTCGTGTACCTCTGTAACTCATATTATACCCTCTTTATTTTTTGTTTGGGTTCAATACAAATATCTGTGTAAATTTGTGTGTTGACGCCTGTCAGTTAGAATGTGAGGTCGTTCAGGCACCTTTTGGCTGCTCGCGTGTCTGTTCAGCCACTAGCAGAAATGGACGCAGCTTGCGTCGTTGCGGGCTGCGCCAATTGCCACGCGCAGCAGAGCGACACGCTCTCACGCTGCAGCCGCTGCAAATGGGTCGCGTACTGCTCCAAGACGTGCCAGGGTGCGCACTGGAAGAGCAACCACCGCGCGATGTGCGCCGCGCTGCAGATCTGCGGCAAGTTCCGCGCTCTGGAGACCAATTGGTGGCGCACGCGACCGGAAAAAGAGCTGAGCGTGCTCGTGGCGCGACATGGGCTTGATCCAGACTCAATGGTAGGGCATTCTCCAAGCTGCTCCACTGCTTTCTGCTTGCTCCTACATTGAATCGTTGTGCTGTGATGGTGTTTCCAGTGTTTCTTTGGCGAAGTGCTCTTCTTGCTTGGTGGACTCAAGCCCCTGGTGATGTTCTCCAACCTCCCAGCGCCATGGCGACGCAGTTTCGTGGCGGACGTGATCATCCCAAGCGGCATTCTACAGTGCAGCAGCACTGCTACTAGCAAATGCGCACCGGCGCTGTATGTCGTCGGCGATCGTGTGGAAACCCCAGCCGAGTACGACATGAGCGGTGACCTCGTGCTCGTCAGCCAGAGTTTGTCCGATCATCTCGCTGCTGCAACAGCCAGCCTGCGGCTCCAACCAGTAGCTACAGAAGACGTCGTAGAGCTACCAGAGAGCTCCAAAGCCACTGCAAGCGGCCAGGTGCACCTCGTGAGCGAAGACGAGCTGGCGCGGTTGCTCGACTACCCCGTGGCGCTGAGCGAATGCCGAGAGCCCATGGTCGAGGTACGGACACGTATACAAAGCCACGAAGACGATGGTGGCCATGCTTTCTTGTTGTGTTTGTGGTCGATCGTGGCACTCTCTTTCTCCATTCTTCCATCTGGCTCCTCGAAGGTGTTGCGTGTCTAACCTGCCGAGGTCTATCGTTCTTGTGCTTTGTATGCGGCAGGTGGGCTACTTCCTCGCGGCTGCTGCTGCTGACTCCTCGCTAGCCGGTTCATCTGTAAAACAACTGCTGACGTCGTACTGCGCTTCTGAGGCGCACCGCGCGCGCATTTCCGCGCATTTCCAGCGCTACCAGGCGCATTTCGACTCGAGCGGCGCAATCTGGTTGCAGCTTGCAATGACGCGCATTTAGCCATTTTCAAAAAATTATCCAATCAGAGCTCTCAGTTACACATTACTGACCAATCAGCATCGGCAGTTACTCTTGAAACAGCAAGAGCGGCAACAACATGGCCAGAAAGGAAAGGCGTTTCGACCGCGCGCACTGCGTTGAAGCGGTTGCAACGGCACGCGCGGCGGTTCAGCAGCAACGCGTGAGCGCGCGTGAGCGTCGTCGCTAAAGATGCCTTTGTGTGTGTGTGTGTGAGCGACTTGTGTGGCAAGAGACTCAAGAAAGAAGCGAGAGAGAGAGAAAGTGGCAGCAAGCAGCACACCGAGTACAGAAAGCCCGCGTTAAAGAAGCTCAAGCTTGGTCCGACAGCATTGACGTGTGTGTTAAACAGCAGCGCTCGCTCATTCGGGAATTTGAAGGACTGCGGCCCTCGTCAGTGCTCGCAGACGCACCCACGCACGGATGAGCGCGTCGTACAATGACTGGGAGTCGGACCTGTCGTCAATCATCGAGAAGACCAACCAGAACCTCAAGCTGCTGCGCCGCATCGGCGAGAAGCGCACGGACGATGTGAGCACCACTCGGCTGAGCAGCATGAGCATGGGCAATGCGTCGGACCTGCGCACGGCAGTACACCATCGGTACGCTGCGGAAGACGCTGCGAGCTATCGACCGCGCGTCATGTCGTCTGCCTCGAGCAGCGGCAGGAAGCACGCGAGCACCATGGGCGATCCGCGTCTTGGTGGCGGTAACGCAGGAGGAGGACTGCGCGCGTCTACGATGTTCGACTCGCGTCGGGGCGAAGCCAACTACGACAGCGACGATCTGCACTCGAGCTCAAGGACGCTTCGACGCAGCGCCAGTCGAACTGACGGCTCGAAGACGCTCAAGTCGACCAGCGCAGCGACGATCCGCGTGCACGAAGCAGACATGCCGAGCGAGATCCCCAACTACGTGCTTGACGAGATCAAGAAAAGGTATGTTTTCCTTCATAGCAAGCCCCTATGGTTTATTGTGAGGTTCCTAACATTCAGGGTTTAATGCAAATGTGCAGCCTGGAAGTGAACATCTCGTCGCGCTCGAGTGTATTTGAGAAGAGAATCGGCGACTTGCGCACCGATTTCACGGTCTTGACCAACGAAACGACGCAGCTGAGCCACAAGTTTGCCGAGCTCCGCGATTCGGTGATGACCAAGATGAGCAACGTGCCCGGTGTGCTCCAGAGTCTGCAGGAGAACACGGACGCGATCACGCGACTCGAGAAGCACAGCTCGGTGCTGCTCGGCTGGAAAGTCAGTATGGACCAAGACTTTTTCGAGATTGCGTACGTTTTTCAACTTTTTTAGGTTGCATGGAAATGGATGCCTATCGCGTATTTGTTTGACTGATAGCTAACACACTGTTGAACTCGGTGGTGAATGATTTATTAGGTCGAAAGTGAAGAGCTTTGCGTCTTTGCAGGACAAGATGGCGACTTTGGAGAGCAATCTGGAGAGTTTAGCGACTGCGTTGAGGAATCGCCCTCGTCATGATGAAAAGATAGAAGAGCTGCGCGATAAACTCGCGACTGTGGAGCGCCACCAGTCGAGCTTCGTCGACATGAAGGCGGTCGAGAACCTCCTGAATATCCGACTGTCACGAGAGTTCCACGAGCTGGAAGGACGAATGAACCAAAGCATTGTCTTTGTGAGCGAGAAGGTCGAAGCGAAGATCCAGAATCTGGAGAAATCGCTTCAAGGCCAACGAGCGGATTCGATGGCGTCTATGAAAAGCGAACTGGTCGAAGACATCCAGCGGCTTTCGGCAACTAGCCTGCGGAAAACAGACATTGTCCCGCTGCAAAATGCGCAAGCTCAGCTGAAGGAAGACTTGTCGCAGCTGAACGGGTTCCTGGACCGACAAGATAAGCGCATTCAAGACTTTAAGCAATCGTCGACGCAAATCCGTGAAGAACTGCTGGAGACAAAGCAGGAGCTGACGAAAGCACTGCATGCGCAGCAAGGCCGAGTCACCGCTACGCTGGAGGAGAAGATCGCGCAGTTGAGCATCATGTCGAAGGAAAAGAGTGTGAAAGTCGACCAGCAGATGGCGATTCTGAGCAAGAAGCAGAAGAAAGTGGAAGAAAACACGAAGACACTGCACGAAGATATTGCGAAAGTGCGGCAAGATGTTTTGTACAAGCAGAACGCCAACCATGTCGCTCAGCAAAAGGAAAACGAGAAGCTTCGTCAGCGCCTCGCGCGATCTGTTGCCGAGCTGGAGACGCTGACTCTCGCGAAAGTGGAGCTGGAACGCCGCTATGGGAAACAGGAGAAGCAGTTCCAAGCAAAGCTGAAGACTCTTCACGCCAAACTGGAAGAGAGTGAGAAGCTGAAAGAATCGGAACGACTTGAGCTCGTTCAGAAAATCCAAGAAGAGACCAAGCTCATGGGCATCGCGCAAGGCAAGAACGCGCTTCTCGAGACGCTCCTCGCAAAAGAGAAGCTTCAAAACGCCGAGAAGAACGATCTGATTCACAAGTCGAGACAAGAGATGAATCTCGTTCGACAGAAGATGCGCACGTTCGAAGCTGAGGTGGAGGTGAAGATGCACAAGCTGACTACAGAATTGCACTCAAAGCAAGTCCAAGTCGACACTCTTGTGAAGAAGCTGAAGAAGAGTGAAGAAGAAGCGGCGAAGCTCTTGGAAACTACCAGGCGAGATGCAAAGTCGTTTAGGCGTGCGAAGGTAACGAAAGAGCACGAACTCTCGATCGCGAAGCTGAAGTTGAAGGAAATGGAGAAGGCGGCATCAACAATGGCGCTCTCCCACTCCAATGGCGTCAAAGAAGATTCGAAACAAGCACCAGACGCACCAAAGAAGAGCGTGGAAGAAGCGGAAGCTAAGCGCAAAGAAATGGAACAGCTGCTGCTCGAAAGTCAGTTGCAAGTTGATGAGCTGAACCAGGAGATTGACGAGATGCGAAAAGAGCATGACGCGGCAAAGAAACAACAGTGCACATCGTTGGAAGAGCGCAGCAGCAAGCTTTCTTCGGATTACGAAGTGAAGATCATGGCTCTGAATGCCGCTATTGCTGCGAAAGACCAAGCCATGAGTCGACTGCAGGATTCGTTGGTCGAGAAAAGCGAGCTCGATGCAGTTGATGAGCAGCTTCGAGCGTTGAAAGAGGAGAAGACGGCGCTGCTTCTAACAGTTGAACGGTCTCACGCTGAGCAAGCGCGCATCATTCAAGAACATGAAGCGAAATCGCAAGTTGCCCATGATAAAGAGGTGAATGCTATGAAGCGGAGCTTGGAGACCAGACTGGAAGAGATCGAAGAAGCCCGAGCGGGGCTTGAACGGTTTAAAGCCAACATCGCAAAGCTTGAAGATCAACTTAAAGACCAAGAGAGCTCACACGCCGAGGAGCTGGCGTTGCTCATGGACGAGATCAAAGAAGCCCGAGCAAGCATCGCTGCGTGTACTGCGGAAGTTGAAGAGCTGCGAATGGAAAAGTCACAGTTGGAGCACGAGCTGGAAAGCGTTCAGTCCGAGCTGGAGAATTTGAGATCCGAAGCAGACGAAAGAGACGCGGAGATGGACGAGAAACTGGTAGAGCAAGAGACCGAAATGCAAAGCAAACTCGACGAGCTCTCCAGTCAACTTGGAGAGAAGGAACGCGAGCTAGCAGAGAGCAAGCAAGCTGACGACAGCAACCGACAAAAGCTGAGTGAGATGGTGTCGGAGCAAGAGCAGATGGAGCGTCGTCTGAGAACGGAGATCGACTCTTTGTCACTTGCTCTTGACCATGAACGCGAAAACTCGAAGGTACGAGAGCAAGAATCCGAGTCTACGATCTTGGCGCTTCAAAGTGAGCTTGATATGATTAAGCTCGACTCACACGCTGCGAAGACATCGTACCAGTCGACCGTCGTCGCTGAGATAGCTGAACTCACAGGCGGCTTGAAGGAGTCGCAGCGTCGTGAGCAGCAGCTACAGGAACGTCTTGTTTCAATTCTGAAGGAAGTCGCTCAAGCGGCCAGCACCTTCAACGCGGATACCCAAGTTGATATAACCGGCAGCGAAGATGACGATGCGCTTGCTGTAAAATATCTCACCCACTTCTGTGCGACTCAGAGAGGAACGGTATTGGAGCTGGAGAACCTGCAGACCGATTACGAAATGGCCGTGAAGCAGGCTGCGGAAGACGCTGCAGCGATTCACCATCTCGACGCTCAAGCGAAAGTCTACAACACTCAGATTCAGGAGTTGCAGGCTGTCGTGAAGCAGTTGGAGTCTGAGCTGAAGGAGCAGTATGCGACGTCTGCCAAGCAATCGGAGGACCTGGAGCAGGAGATTGCGACTCTGAGAAAGCAGAAATCCGATTTGGAGCGCATCGTCGAAATCAAGTCCAGTGAGTGTGATGAGAAACAGGCGCTCTTTGACCGTCAGCTCGAGTCGAAGCAAGACCAAGTGGGGGACTTGCGCCAAGAAAACGAGAAGATGTCGGCGACGATTGAGTCTATTCGAGCCAAGATGGAGAGTATCGAAGCATCAAAAGCTCGTGAGCTGGATGAAATGAGTGCGACGTTTACGGAATTGGAGGCCCAAGCTGCGATGCACACTCTGAAGACTCAAGGTGCTGCTTCTTCTGAGCTTGACAAAGATTTCTATGCGAACCACCATGAAACTCTCGCTCTTGCTCAAAGCATCCGAAGTTTGCAGTTGAAGCTGACTAAGAGCGTCGGTATGCTGGAGTGGAACGACTTGAAAGCGAGCGTTTTTGAAGAAGAAGACAAGCTGGAACGTCTGCGCAAAGAGAAGAACCGAGAAGTGACCAAGCTGGGATCAGCAGAAGATGAAATCCTACTCAACGCAGACTTCCTGAAAGCAGTTCTGCTGTTGAGGGAATCCGACGAGAGCGACATAAGTGACGATTGGATCAGCAAATATGTGAAAACCGCTCCGGAGATGGTTGAGAAGCTCAGGAGTCTTGAGTCACGCTTGCAGGAAGCCATGACGAAGTATCACACGCAAACGTCGGCGACCGAAAACGGGTTTAGTCAAAGCGACAGCACAAAGATGGAACTTTCAGCACCCGATAGCCCGATGCAGATCGGTACATCCAACGAATCTCACCCCCAGAAGGCAAGGCGTGATCTCTCGGAAAGTTGTGAGAGCGACGAGTTTCTAGAAGACAGTCAAGAGGTTCTGGAGAGAGATGAAGACTTTGACGAGCAATCTTTTGAAGGAAGCTTAGATGAGAGTGGAGTTCTCTCCGACAGTGTTGCCTTGAACGAGTCGTCTCTTGACGTCAGCGCCAAAGAGGACGATTTGGAAACTTCTTCGCATTGCACCGGTGACGAGACAGCCTCTCGACCGCTGCTTGAAGACAGACCAATCACAGTCAACAATCGCAAAAGAGTTGACCCGTGCACGACGTTATTGCTGGCGAACACTTCTTCCGAGTTGCTATCAACAGCGTTCGTTCCAAGCCCAACTCGTCAATCTGCACACGCGCTGGCTTCACTCAGCTCTGGATCAAGAGAAGACAGTGATTTGAACCCGAGTGCAGATGATGAACTCGATGAGTCTCACGAAGATGTGGGTACGAACGGCAACTCTGAGTCTGCTGACGTGTCGAACAGTTCAACGAGCTACTTAGGACAACAGTTCGCTGCTGACGCGGATGCTTCGTCGCACCTGGTATCTGGTTCTGATGGCGAACAGGGACGTGTTCGTCATAACGACAGCACGGGACTCCCGTCGATGGCTGATCCAATCCACTCCGACAGTGCATCTGAAAGTGATATTGACGAGGCGAGTGTCGGATCTGATGCAGTTGGCGATGATTTGCACGGAGAAGTGGATGATGCCGAGCACTCTTTTGATAGTTCTGAAAACGCGATTCATCATGACGACGACCGATCACCAGTCGCCACCGCTTCAACGCAGGAACCTAGCACAGAATCAAGTATGATGCCATCCCACACTATCAATTCTGAACCAGTCAAGTCTGCAAGTCCAGATCTCTGGGAGCACGAACGAGCTCATGTGGGCTTTGCTGGTGAGAGGAGTGGAGTTCAAGTTAATTTTGAAGAAGGCGATGAAGAGTGCGACATTGATTCAGAAGAAGAACTTGAAGAAAGCCGAGATGAAAAACCATTCTCTGCAGAGTTTCTGGAGCGTGCGGAAACCCGCGAACCTCGCATGCTCTCGGAAGAAAACTCGAAGCCGACGTCTGAATCTGATGAGCACGACGACTTCGATGAGCAATCCGAAGGTGACGAAAGCGCTGACCTCAAGGATGATTCCCTTGAGCAGGCAAGCTCTGATTCTGACTCCAGAATGGAGAATCTGGAGCGATCTGATAGAGCACTACCACCAAGACTGCATCAAGTGCAGCATGACGATGATCACGACCAAGGCTTCCATCATATCGACGCAGGACACGGCAGCGACGTGGAAGACGAAGACTCCAAAGCGAGCGCGTTCGAGCCGAAGCACGTTGTGCAGGGCGACTTCGAGGGCACTGTACGGGATCCTAGCTTCCATGACGCCTCGTTTGATTCGCATGAAAGCGACGAAGAGAATTTATCTGAATTCGAGCACTTCCAAAGAGAGCAAACTACGTGGAATGCAGAATCCACATCGCTGAATGCTGTAACTGGAAGTTCCAGTCACGAAGGTGAAGAAACTTTCACCACCAGTCGACCCACATACCGCATGGAAGAAGAAGCAAGTGAGGAGGTCGACGTCATGGACGAAGTTGAGCGAATGCTACTTGCTGAATCACGAGACACTGACCAGCACGAAGATTTGAATGCGTACGGCGAAGAAGGACGAGACGCCAGATCAGTTGACGAAGAAGAAGAAGAGCTCGACGGTTCGGCTGAAGTTGAACGAGCTGACATGGCGGAATCGTCATTCAATGATGACGTGGACGCTCCATCGAGCAGATTGGCCTCACGCGGAAAAGATCTCGATCCTGGGCAAGCCACTTACGGGTCGTTGAAGGAAGATCTCAGCGCTGATGGAGGCATGCAATCAGACGTGCATACGGTACTTCGTGGCGACAATCACCGCGAAAGTTTTCGTGACATTGACGACGACGATGAAGATTTGATTGACGAATCCGGTGAAGACGAACCTACTCAACCAGGATTGGGAGAGCTCAAGCTCGATGATTCGCATGAAGATGACAGAGATGACATCGAAACCAGAGGTCTCGTGGGGGACGCTGCGCGAGGTGACGAGACAGTGAAAAACGGGCTCGACGGACGCGTGGGCGAGAGCATCGCGGCGAAAGGTGACGAATCCGACAACAAGAACTCTACCGATGAAGATCAGTTTGATGAAGGTTCTTTTGATCAGCTTCCCAGTGCGAGTACTTTTGACAAGGCCAGTCAACGTCAGAAATACTCACAGGACGTTGCGAACGACTCAAGCGTCCCACCAGCGGCATCGAATTCTCTTAGTGGTCGGAGTGCTCTTTCGAAGCACATGTCGTTCAGCAGATCGCAAGTTGACGACGACGACGACCTAGAGGAAGTGGAACAACTGATGCGAGAGCAGTCCGGGTTTACGTCGCAGAGACCGAATGCGCTCACTAGCACGGCACCCAGTCACGAATCGAACAGCCACCACGAAGAAGAAGATGTCGAAGAACAGGACGACGACGACTTGATTGACTCGGAGTCTGACGAAGGTGAAGAACTCTCATTTGATACCACTGTTGAAAGTGAGGGAAAAATTGCTGCTATCCAGCACGATGCTGATCCAAGACCTCAAGGAACTTCTCCAGATGAAGATGGGACGAATGCAGGCGATCTGGACTCCATTTCGACAACCGAGAGTTCGCTGGATACAATGGCTCAACCTTCAGAATTGCGTCGCGATCAGGGGCTCGATGAGCGCCGTGACGATTCAGAAAGCGGCCACGAAGACTCCGAGCATCATTCCGACGGAGGCGCAATCTCTGATAGCAGCGAAGGTGAGAGTGCTGAACATCGTGGTGTCGCTGAAGAAGAAGACTCTGTTGACGATGAGCTCGCATCGGCCTCTGGTGAAATGATCAAGGCGGAGAAGGCTTTGGAGGAGTCGATGCAGTCACAAGATGAAGACGAGCAGGACACTGTTGACCAATCTATCCCCAAGCCCAGCATTCGCAATGATCAAATGGAGAACTCCAATGAAGAGAAGGAATTTGAGTTTGGCCCGCGTCGAATGGAACCAAGTCTCCCCGCCGCGCCAGTAAAACTTCAATCGTCCGAGCTTGCACCACTCGCTGCTCCTTCATCTCGCCTGGGCGGTGCCGGTGCTCTGAAGAAGGCTCTGAACGCGGCTAGTCGCAACTTCGACGAGGGCGATGACGACGACATGGACGAAGTGGAGCGATTAATACTGAAGCAGGGCCTTGCAAGAGCGAGTAAATCGATCCCATCGACTCAATCAAGTGCCAAGTTTACGAAGAAGGGCGACTCTGAGGACGAAGACGAAGACGAGTTTGCTGTCGGGTCTACTGCTATCCATAACCATGGACTGGAAGACACGGACGACTTTGAAGAACACGAGCTAGACTTCAGTGCACGAGACGACCACGATGAATCGTTTGACAGCTCGCATGGAGTGCAGAGAGATCACCTGAGCCAAGTGAATTGTCTACCAGTCGACAGACAGAGTGAGTTAGCTGACAACTCGTTCGACGAGGCATCACTGGATGACCTGGCGAGTAATTCAACTCGTGGAGAGAAGGCTATTTCGCAAGTTGAAGCTCGACGCGAAGCCCCAGCAGACTTCAGAGAACCCGATGTAGTTGATGGTGACGAGGAGAGCGACGATGAAAAGTTCAGTTCTCGCAACGTTGACCATGAACCAGTTCTGAAAGGAAGTCCCCACAGCATGCAAACGGAAGAAACTCTAAGTAGAAGACAGCTCGGATTTGGCTTGGGACGTCGAGTGTCGCTCGAAGAAGACGACAACGACATGGACGAGGTCGAGCGACTTCTACTCGAACAAACGTCCATGAAGCAGCATTCGACTAGGTTGACCGGCTCGCATCGAATTGAAGCTACTGCAAGGACTGAGGGCCGCGGTCTTGGTGTAGAAAGTGACGAAGACAACGATGAGTTTGGCGAAGCATCAATCAAAGAGCCGATGCAAACTTACGAACGGAACAGCTTCAGTGGTGCGAAAGCGAATGCAGTATCGCAAAAGCTAGACGTGCTTCACAACCAAGGACTCAGCGAAAGCCATGACGATGAAGATTTGGAAGATGACCTGGAAGAATCGCTTGACGCTTCACAACAAGAGTTGAGTTTCGATGCTGCTCCAGTACGAAACCTGACGACTAGCGCACCAATGGAGAGGTCATTCGGTGAACAAACGGTGAAGAATTTGGACAGAGCAGCACGCCAGCACAACAATGGTTCAACGCGTCGTTTTGAAGATGGTGGCGCGATTTCTGACAGCAGCGAGAGCGACGACGATGAAAAGGTGTCGTCTCATCACCTCGCGGGCTCGTCGACAAATGCAACCAGCGCGCAGCAGCACAGAATTGCACCTTTGGGAGGTCTGGGGAGCAAATCGCTCGGTTTTGGGCTGGGCCGACGAGGTGCTCTCGAAGAAGATGACGGTGAAATGGACGAGGTCGAGCGCCTTCTCCTTGAGCAGTCTTCGACGAAACAACAGCACCAGATGAGCAAGCAAGCCAGTCAAGAAGCATCGGGCCGCCAGGATACCAACGACTCCGATGATGATGAGTTTGGTGAAGAGTCCATTGGAGCGTTGATGAAAGAGCGAGATCGTCTTCAGCAATCAAGCCCACAAATGAGCGACAAATTGAAGCCACTTGACGTCGCCGACAGAGCCCAGACTGGACAGCACCAGCGAAGTCGTTCAATCGATTTTGCACAACACGAAGACGACGATGACGACGAGGGCGATATCGACAACGAAAGCGATGAAGAGCGACCGTCTTCAGTACGAACCGGGAGCTTTTCGAATCGTGGAGATTTCGACCAATCCTACTCGGCAAGTTCCTCTCCAAGCGCGTCTTCGACTCGCATTCCGATTTTCAACGGCAGCAACCTCGCTGACCGCGTGGCAACGGACGCGATCCCTTCGATGCTGTCGCAGCAGACGAGTGCGACTGCTACTGCCGTGGAGAGCGAGATCCAGCAGCAGCTTCAGCATCTGGAGCACGACGACAACGGTGAAGAAGACGAAGAAGAGGAGTATCTGGAAGAGTCGTTTGATTTGGAAGAGTCGCTGCAAGACGAAGAAGAAGATTGAGAGGGTTAGTGCTCCTTTCCAATCTGTAAGATGTACATATGTTAAATACCAATCCTTTTTTTGCCTTTTACTACATCGACCCCTTCTCTCTATCGGCGGTACGCTTCAGCGACGAAGCCCGGCGCAAACGGGTCTTCGCTCGTCACAAGCAGCTGATTGTACCGCTCAATGGCGTCTGAGCCCGACAATCCTCCGAACTTGACCTGCCCGATGCCTGACCCGATCGCAAACGCCGCGAGAAACCCTGCATCTGAGCTCTGCCCAGCGACAGTGCCAAGGATCACAGCGAGACCGAGCCTCCTGGCGTCTGTGAGCACCTCAAGGGCCCTCGAGATCGTTGGAAACTGATGCAGGTGGAGCAAGATCGTGTTGCACGCGCGCTCTTCGTGGATACTCTCAAGCCCCTGATACTGGAAGAGCGTCTTTCCGACAATCTGCACGCGGCAATTCGGATCTCCACCGAGGTTTCTCCGACCGCTGAGTGAGGCTAATCCTGCGTTTGCACCTCCGCCGCCGCTCTCATCAATGCTCGAATCGTTGTCGTGCTCCCCGCTCTGCAGAGCTGCAAAAGTCTTGATGTCCTCCTTGTCGAACGGGTCGACGACCGCAGAGATGTCGAGTTCTTTGATCAAGCTCCGGATGATGTCGAGCATCTCTTCGCTGGTCTTCAGCGCCCCCGTGGACCCGGGCACCCACTTGTCTGTATTGTACGAGAACGCTGTTCTGCCCTCGTCTTCTTGAAGATCAGTACCAGCAGGCAGAAGCGATCTTGTGGAGCTGCTCATCGGGAAGTCATCTCCTCCAGAAGCCGAAGACGCTGCTGGGGGCGGAAGCACAAACTCGGACGCTGAAAAATCCACTCCAAAGTCAATGCGAAGCGGCGACGCACTCGCTGAGCCAATCGCGCTTCCGTACTCCAGTTTGCTTCGTGTTTCGTCGAAAGCCGTTCGCAGAATCTGGAACATCTCGGCGAGCGTCTGCAGCTGTGGTGCAGACCCACCGAAAGCGCCAATGTTCGTGAACCCAACGCCTCGCGCCTCGAGCTGGTCTCTCAGCGCTTGAGTGAACTCGGCGCCGATCTGATACGCGTCTGCAAAGCTCACGGCGCTTGTTGGCGCAATGAAAATCTCCTGGACGAAGAGCTTGTTCGAAGCGTACTTGCCAGCGTTGATCACACTGAACAGCGGCATTGGGATACAGAGGCTCTCCACCGGCATGTCGTGGAGCTTTGCGATGTACTCCATCAGCGGCAGCTCAGCGTACTTTGCGCCAGCTTTGCACGCTGCAACTGACACGGCATGGCAGATGTTGCGACCAATCTCTGGTTCCAGCACGGTGAGGATCGAGTCGACAGCGTGCTGGTCCGTTGGTTCGAGGTTCACCAGCTTCTCTGCGAGAATCTGCGCTGCTCTCTCGGCGCGCTTCCTGTACCCGCGTCCATTGAACCGCTGCTTCGCCAGTGGCACAGCAGGCTCGGTCGGATCTTCTCGTGGATCCGGCTTGTCTGGTAGCCCTTTTGCTTCACTCGAGCAGGACGCGTCGAAAACACCCTTGCCGGTGTGCAGCCTCACGAGCACTGTTGGGCTCCCATTACCGTCGAGCACTTCTCGCACGTCGATATGGAAGATGCCACGCTTCGCTGTCGCCTTGGCGTAGAGCAGCGTTGAGAGCACGAGGAACGGGTCTTCAGGGCGATCAGCGACCACCTGGTTGATCGCATCATTCAGCGACGGCTCGAGCGCGTGCTCGTTGAGATACGCCTCCACGAGGTCCCGCTCACGCACCTCCTCTTCGTCAGCTGGCGGCTCTTCTTGCTGCTCTTGACGCACCATTCGGGTATATCACTCACAGCCAATACGCCAGCAATTAAGACCTCGTGCGGTGGCGAATGCGCGCCATTTCGGAGCAATTGGCGCCAAAAGGTCGCACAAAAGATCGTGGCGAATTTACATGATGAACTCTGCAAAGTGCGAATTTCAAGTACGCGCCTTACAAATGATAAGATGGTTTTGTAGGTACGCTGGGTTTGCAGTAAGTGCGGATTGCACTTTGGACGCGAAAGGACACACACAAATGAAGAGCCCCGAATGAGCTCGTGGCGGAATGGAAAGCTACAAATGAGTAGCTATTGGCGCTGCGAACTGCGCTGCCTGTGGAGCGCACCAAGGATCTGTCGCACCACCAGGTAATGATTGAATGCAATAGCTCGCCGTCCACGCTCGCGGTGCAGCGCGCGCAACGATTTTAGCGAGTGATCGCGCAGTCAGTGACGGTAATTTTAGACCTCGCAAGTGGCTGGCCGCCTGTGTGAAACGATCGATCCGCTCTGTGTATCGGCTATTTACGTCGCGCTTGCTTTGGCTCTTCGTGCTGTGTGTGTGGCTTGTGTGTCTAGTGTTTCTCGCCGCTGCCGCTGTGGAGGTGGAGGTGGGGTGGTGAAGAGCAAACAGGTGACGGACGTTCCAGGCGGCACCGAAGGCGTTCTGTGTCGAGCAAGTCGACACAAAGCATAGCGGCACGACGACGCTACCGAGCGCGCATCGCCAATGGAGAACTACGAGAGTCTCGGCACAATTGGCGAAGGGTGAGTGACTGCCCGCACCAAATGCCTTGATCGCTGTAATCCTCGTACTCACTTGTTCGCTCCGCATCTTGTTAGAACGTATGGCGTCGTGCTCAAGTGTAGACACAAGGTCACAGGCCAGATCGTGGCGATCAAGAAGTTCAAGGAGTCGGACGACGATGAACAGGTCAAGAAGACGGCATTGCGCGAGATCAAGATCCTCAAGCAGCTCAAACACGAGAACATCGTGAGTCTACTGGAGGTCTTCAGGGTCAAAGGCAAGCTCTTTCTCGTCTTTGAGTTCGTGGAGAAGACGATCCTCGAGGAGATCGAGAAGAACCCCGAAGGCCTCGATTCGGCGGCCATCAAGCGACTCATGTGGCAGCTCGTGCGCGCGATCCACTTCTGCCACCAGCACAATATCATCCACAGAGATATCAAGCCGGAAAACCTGCTCGTGTCGCGCAACGGCGTGCTCAAGCTCTGCGACTTTGGGTTCGCGCGGCCACTCGCCGCCCCCGGTGCGAAGTACACCGAATACGTGTCAACACGCTGGTACCGTGCTCCGGAGCTGCTCGTGGGTGACGTCTCATATGGGAAAGCGGTAGACGTGTGGTCCATTGGTTGCATGTTTGCCGAGATCACGACGGGTTTGCCGTTGTTTCCGGGGGACTCGGACATCGATCAACTCTACCACATTATCAAGTGTCTCGGCAGAATCACAGCGCGACAGCAGGAGCTCTTTCGGAAGAATTCGCTCTACGTCGGCGTCAAGCTACCACATGCGACCGAGCTGGAGCCGCTACACACGCGGTTCCCTCAGCTGGACAAGCACTCGATCGACTTCCTGCACCAGACGATCCAAGACGAGCCGCTGGATCGGTGGACGTGCGCGGAGCTGCTCAAACACCCGTTCTTTGAGAACCAGGGCGACATCTTTGAGGCCGAGCTCCAGGACGCGATCGCGAGGGATCTGAACGACTCGGCTGCGATCCGCAAGAAGCGGAATCGAAAATCGTCTCACGGTGGAACCAAAGGCAATGGTGGCAATTCGTCGCTGCCGTCGCCGACCATGTCGGTCAAGTCGTCGGCATCGGGATACGACGACCCGGCAGCGTTCGAGCAGGCGAAGAACGCGCTCAAGCCGACTTTCAAGCCGATGATCGCGCCTCAAAGCCTGCAGTACCAGTCAAACATTAGTAGCAACCCCACCAAGAAAGGGGTCGGCGGATCGCACCCACTCAATGGCAACTCTGGAGGTGGAGGATACCACCTACCGACTCTGCATGGTGTTATGTCCAATTCATCGAGCACGAGCTCCACCTCCAGTGGCGACATGAGCCCGTACGCAGGAGCATATCAAAAGAAACAGCTGGGCGTCCCGCCGATCGCCGAGAACCAGCCGAGTGGGATGATGGGGATGGCGGTGCCGGCAGAACATATGGACTTCATCAACCAACACGCGCTTGGACGGCAGTCGATGACGTCCCACGGAGGTGGACGCAGCATGCCAGTTGGGAATGGCGCTGTCCACCCGTGCTCGTTCGCGAGTGGGTCCATAGGTGGCGCTCCGCCGCCAAAGCCGCCGCCTACGTCGTACATGCGGAATCCATACTTGGCGCAGCCACCAACCACAACAAGCAGCCACAAGCGAACGAGCGGAGCCTCTCACAACAAGAGCTCATCAAATAGCAACAGCAACAGCAATGGAGCTCGGCAAGGTGGCGGTCTGCAGACGTCCTCCGATCTCTACTCGCCCAAGAAATTCAATAGCAATAGTAGCAATAGCCACAGCAACAGCCAGCAGCAGCACCATCATCAGAGCAAGAAAGTGGCCAGCGGAGGCATGGGCATGGCGCTGGACCTCACACCGCAGGGCATCTACGTGCCGCCGCGGACGTCGCACAGCACAATACGAGGCGGAAACGAGAAAGCAGCCCCAAGCTTCGGAGCTGCTGCAGTCAGCAAGAGCCGGCGCGAGTTTGCCGACGGTCGAAGTTTTTGAAAAAAGAGGAGATGTGGACAGATGGAGTGAGACCTGAGCTGAAATTGTCCACCTGAGGAGGACACTTACTTGCTCCTCAAGTTTTGAAAGAATGAAGGCAGCAAAGTGTAGCTAGCAGCAGCAACAAATCCAGCAAGAAGAAGAGAATGGACCCAAGTACAAAACTGATATTGTTTACCAGCATCACGTGCTTGCTACAGACAACCACAAGGTGTGTCTGGCATTGGAGCTGTTCACAGCATCCTACGAACGACAGACACCTAGTTCTTCTTCTTGTTGGCGTAGAACTCGTCGATCCACTTCTTGATGTGCTGCTTCTCGATCTCACGGGCCTGGGTCACCGCCGGCGGGTCCAGCGGGTGCGTGAAAAACAGATCCAAGTGGTGCGCGCCGCCCTCGATCGGCACGAACACGACCGAGTCCGAGAGCGTCTCGAGCACGCCCGTGGCCGACCACGGGTCGTAGTTGCCGTTCGAGAACACGATGTTGCTCGCCGCTCGCAGTGCCTTCACGCCGCCGTACTCCATGTTGGCGTAGCGCGGGCGAAGGTGCACACCCCAGGTCTCAAAGCAGGCGGCGTCGTTGACCGTCGCGTTCACCGGCTGCGCTGGGAACACGTCGTGGATGCCGTCGCTGCCCATGGGCATGTAGAGCTCCGAGCACTCGAGGTAGCCCCAGAAGTTACCCTTGATGTCGATGTCTGTGTCGTTCCCCGGTGACGCGGTCGGGAAGTAGCACTTCTCCAACCCCGTGCTGTTGTAGAACACGCCGATACTGTCGTGGAACGCCGTGAGCAGACTGGCGTAGTCGTCGTCCGCAAAGTCAGCCTTCAGGTGCTCGCAGGCAGCGCGAACAGGGTACGCTGGCAAAAAGCTCGCGCCAGAGGTGATGTACGGCGAAGGGTACGGGTAGTTGCCCATCGCCAGGTTGCCGTAGGCACCGAGCGCCGCGGCGACGAGCCCTTCGACGTCTTGTTCATTGGCGAGTCCCTCTGGATCACACAAGTTGAACAGCGTGGCGACCTCCTTGCGTCCGGCCTCGGTCTTGCCGAGCTCCAGGAACGTCTTGATCGACTTGCGCACGTTCGGCACGCAGTTCGGCGCCGAGCCGGCTTCCTCCGACATGTCGAACGTGACCACGCGCTGGAAACCCTCCGAGTCCACGGGGTGCTCCTTGTCGCCGAGGAACGCGAGCACGGGCGCTGAGCCGGCGATCACGCCGTCCACGATGTGCGGGTACTTGGTGCGGAACCACGTGCCGAGTATGCCGCCGTACGAGCCACCAAAGCCGATGACCGGCACGTCGATGTCCATCTTGTCCTTGATGTCCTCCACGAGCACGGCGTAGTCCGCCAGCGCCTGCGTGGACGCCAGAAACTCCATGTGGTCGAGCACCTTGTCGCCGAACGGGATCGACTTGCCAAAGTAGCGGTGCTCGGCGAACACGATGAGCGCGTTGAACGGCTTGGCGTTCTCCCACATGAGCCCCGTGTTGTTGAGGTAGAGCAGCACGTCGGCCTCGTTGCCGACGTAGAAGAAGATCGCGCCGGTCTTCGGGTCGAACGTGTCCTGCGAGCAGACAAAGTAGCGCTGCTCGAACGTGTCGCCGCCGCCGTTCGCGCGGAAGTGGTCGAGCTCCTGCGTGATGAACTTCTCCTCGCAGAGGTTCACCATGTCGCGCGTGCCGTCCTCCTTCGCGGGGAAGAGCGTGGACACGATCGGCGCCGAGTCCGCGCCAACAGCAACAGAGGAAGACGATGACGGAGCAGACGTGCGCAGGCTCAGGATCAGCACGGTGGCGGCAAGGAACGTGATGCCCGCGATCGCGAGCAGCGTGCGCGGCTGGCGCAGGCGGGTCGCGAATGAGGCGCGCGGGGTGCCGCCCGGCTGCTGCTGCGTCGACGACGTCGGCAGGATCGGCGTCTTCTCCGAGGCTCGGGCTGCCATGGCTGCTCTGCGTTAACTGCACTGGGTGTGGGTGGCGCGCGAGTCGGCGAATGAATGAGAGAGTGAGCGCGAGCGGCAGCCACTGGCGAGGACGCACGAAGGAAGACGAAGAGATCTCTGTTGCTGCCTGCTCAGCCGCTCATACGGCATGACTAGAACCCATCTCCATTTTTGATACCAAATCAATCACAAGATGCTACCATCATTCCTGTCTTTTCGTCCACTCATCAACCATGGCTGATTTGGCGGTTCCATAATTTATTTGCCTTGACTGTGCGAAGAGCTCCGAATCATCAGGAATGACTTGCATGCGAGCGAGACAATCCATTTCCCCACTTGGTGTCTCGATCTCTGTCTCTGTCTCTGTGACGGGATGGCGCCTCCAAACGCGAGCGAGACGACGTCGCTCCTGCCCACGCAGCGGCAGCAGTGTCAACCTCAACATCAACCTCAACATCAACGTCAACAGCGGCTCCGCAGGGGCAACTCGTTTGTGAGCCGCTTGCACCGCCACAGCAAAGTGCTGCTGGTCGCGGGCGTCGTGCTCGTCGCGACAGCGCTGAGGTTTAGCGCAACGCCTCCGCCACCAGATGCCCTTCAACTGTCATCTACGATTCAAGCCTCAGCAGCGATAACAGCAGCAGCAGCGTCGATCTACCCTGCGAACGCAGACGGTACGCGTGACATGCTCCAGTTCTGCGAAGAAAAGTACATCGCGCAGGAACTCGACCATTTCCGTGCGAACGGTGGCGGCGGGACCTACCAGCAGCGCTATTTCGTCTGCGCGAAAGAAAACTTCGATCCGAAGACTGGCGCGATCTTCTTCTACGTCGGCAATGAAGCTGACGTCACGCTCTACCTGAACAACACGGGGCTCATGTGGGAGAACGCCAAGGAATTCGGAGCCCTGATTGTGTTTGCTGAGCACCGCTACTTTGGCAAATCGCTCCCATTCGGAGATGATGTGCTCGACCACATGGAGTTCCTGTCGTCTGCTCAAGCGCTTGCAGACTACGCTGCCTTGATCCAAGATCTCAAGGACACACTGGACATCGACGTGCCGGCGATCGGGTTCGGCGGCTCGTACGGCGGTATGCTGTGCACATGGTTCCGTCTCAAGTACCCTCACATCGTGGATGGCGTCATTGCGGCGTCGGCGCCGATCCTCGCGTTCATGGGCGACAAGACGCACCCGGTGGACACGGAAGGCTTTCAACGCGGCGTGACGTTCGACATGTCCGAACAGGCGGGTTCTGCACCAAACTGCGTTCCAAACGTGCGCCGCGCGTTCACGGCCATCCTTGACCTCGGAAAGACAGACGCTGGACGCCACGAGCTCGCCGCATTGCTCAGAATCTGCGACTCCAACGCGCTAGACTCAGAGGAGGATGTATCGGCTATTGTCGACGCAGTCGTGGATGCGTACGGCAACCTGGCGATGGGCAACTACCCGTACCCAACGTCGTACATTACCTCTGGTGCGAGCTTCCTGCCAGCGTACCCTGTTCGCGCTGCCTGCGAGCACTTGAACGCTGACTTTGCGGAGGACGGCAATGCGGGTTTACTTGCAGCGTTCCGGGAGAGCTTTGGCGTGTTTCTCAACAGCACAAAGCTGGAGACGTGCTTCTTCCCAAAGATCCCAGCGACGAGCTCCAAAGCCGTGGAGATCGACGCCAAGGGCAACTTCTACAGCTACATTGAGTGCGCGGAGCTCTACGCGCCATTCAGTCGCGACAACGTGCACGACGCGTTCCCTGCGGCGCCAGTGGATCTCATTCAGGACGACGCCAACTGCTTTGCGCAGTGGAAGGTCCGCATCCGCCTCGACTGGGCTGTGACTCAGTTCGGCAGCATCAAGGCGCTCCACTCGACGAGCAACATCGTGTTCAGCAACGGCAAGTTCGACCCGTGGTCCCTGATCGGCATCAACGAGAGCATCTCGGACTCGGTCGTGTACCTGCCGATCGAGGAAAGCGCGCACCACTTGGACCTCTTCTTCGCGCACCCGCTGGACCCGCCGGCGGTCACCCAGGCGCGGAAAGCGGAGTTGACGCACATCCGCAAGTGGATCCGCGAGTTCTACGCCAACAAGAAGCAATCCCAGTCGTGACGGCATAGTGGCAAGCGTAAGGGTATTTTGCACGTTCGTGGATGACTGAGTGCGATGTGCTATCAAATGAAAAGTCCGGAAGCTGCTCGCTGAAATGGTGAGACCTCCCAACAAATTCAATTCAATCCAAGCGAAACCATTTTCTACTTTAATTGCTTGATACTTGTCTCCTACCTAAACTAAATAAACAAAATAAACAAGATGATACATTATTCTCATTGAGTGCCTCCCTCACTCCTCATGAGACTGCTGCTGTTGCGGCGCCTGTTGCTGCGGTCGCTGAGCATCCAGTTGATGCGAATACTCGACGAGGAAGCGGTTCGAGCCGAGCCCAAAGATGTCGCCGTGCAGCAAGTACCGCCGCTGGCTCTTCTCGCCGCTCGCGCTCAGACGCACCGCCGTGCCGTTCGTGCTGTTGAGGTCCGTGATGTAGAAGCCGTCGCCCAGGTACGAGATGACGCTGTGGCGTCCCGAGATCGAGCCGTCGTCTGTGATGCAGAGCGCGTTGCTCGAGCGCCGCCCGAGCGTCACGGCGGTCTTGCCGATCGTCTGTCCGATGCCAGTCAGCGGTCCGTCCGTGAAGCAGATCCGCAGGAACGGCGTGCCCGTCGCGAGGTTCTCGTCGATCGCGACGACCTCAAACTCCGTGTCGCCGAGTTTCACGCGGTCGTTGATGCGCAGCCGCTTGGGGATGTGCGGTTTGAGGAAGATGAACGTCCCTGTCGTGCTGCCGAGGTCCTGCAGGAAGTACTCCTTCTCCATCGGGTCGTACTGGATCTGGAAATGGTATCGGCTCACGTACGGATCGTCCGAGATGATCTGGTTGCTCTGGTGGCGACCGCCACGCGCCCCCACGCGCGGGTTCAGCACGATCTGCTTGCCGGTGCTTGAGTGCTCTCTCGAGAGCGGAGCTCCCGCTTCCGTCTGCGTCGAGTCGCGTCGGACTTTCACACTCGAAGTCGGAAGCACGTTGCGCTCGGGCGAGAGCGACGTCACCACCAGCATGTCGAGCTCGTCGATCTCGCGGTCGACGCCAAAGTACCCCCAGCTGTGACGCCGCTGCTGTGCGCGCGAGTGCTTGCGCTGCTTGGATTTCGTCTGGTGGTGTTCGTGGAGCGCCTGAATCTTCTCGACAATGCCGACGACGCGCTTGCCGATCCGCTTGAGCGGGAAGTGCAGGCGGTACTGTCGAGAGACGATCAGCACCATGAACCACGCGCTCATGATCACCGCCACGAGCGCGTACCGCAGGTACTGGTTCGCCGCCATCTTGCCATTGCTGCTGCTGGAGTTGGAGGATGACGTCTGCGACACGGCGGGGTTCGTTGACAGGAAGAGGTCAGTTGGTCGCTCGTCATCAGCTGCCGTCGGCGCGAAATAATGGCTCGCTTCGTTCTGCACGTACGCAAAGGACGCGACGATCGCGGACGAGCACGCGGTGGCGTGCAGCCAATTCCACTTCACGGCCGGCTGCGGTCGCCGCTCGTACTTGCCGCCAATAATAACGGAGCCGCCGTCGTGGCGACCAAGATCGCCAAGACCGCCCAGAGTGCTCCCAGATCCGTTCAGAGTGCGGGTGTTGTGCTTGCTCATCGAGACCATCAAGGGGCGCGCGGGTTGTGTAGTGTGTGCGTGTGTACGTCAGCGTGTGTTCTATTACTTGAGGGTGAGCTGCTCGCTGGTGTCGTCCCGATGGGCGGGCTTCTCTATCTATCTCTATCTCTCTCTGCCTTCGAATCTACGCGCTGATCTGCCGCTGGTGATGCTGCTGCTTTTGGCAAGTCTAAGATGGGAGCACTTGCTTCGAGAGGGGCCGTTGTGGTTGCGCGAAGGTCGCTCGTTTCCCGCAAAGCACACAGAAGCGCACAATGGAAAGCGCAGGCTGCATGGATGTGACAATGAAACGATGAGGTGTGTCGAAGGTCGCGCAACTGGTTGTCGTACGAAGGTGAAATGGAGCTGTTTGACAATTGACACGCAATGTTGCACCAGCAGCTGGTCGCACGAATGTCGTACAGTTTGATGTTGTCAGAATGTCGCTGGATCGATTCTGGGGGCGACGTGGCAGCGCGCGTGAGCATCACAGATTTGGATTCCGCATTACAAGTGCAACGAACCAAGAGAGAACAAACTGCATGGGGCTGCTACTGCTGGCGTTCGCGCTCGTGGCGGCGTATCCGCTGATCGTCGCCGCTGTGTGCGTACTCTTCATCTACAAGGAGCGGAGGCGCTATGCGCGCCACCACCTGCTCGCGCAGAGCGACGCGGCTGACCACCATTCAGGCGAGAAGACCGTCAGGATCGGCATTTTCCACCCGTACGCGAATGGCGGCGGCGGCGGAGAACGCGTCATGTACTGCGCGCTGATCGCGCTCGTCAAGTACTTCCAAGAGCTCAAGAAGAAGAAGGATGACAAGGAAGAAGAAGGCGAGAGTGCGTATCGAGTGGAGCTGCTGCTCTATTCGGGTGATGACGGGCTCTCTGCGAACCAGCTGATCGAGATTGCCGCGGAGCAATTCAACCTCCCTGACCTGCAGCAGTACAAAGTGGATCTTCATGTGCGATTGGTGCCGCTGGTGAATCGCGAGATTCTCGATCCGGGTTTGTACCCGCGCTTCACGCTCTTCTGGCAGAGCGTCGCGCACATCCGGTTGGCGCTGGAGGCTTTCCAGACGAGTGAGAAGCTGGGGTTGTATCCACGCTTCTGGATCGACACAACCGGCTGTCCGTTCTCGTACCTGGTTGCAAGCGTCCGGTTTGGCTGCACGGTGGTTGCGTATGTGCACTACCCGATGATCTCGACGGATATGATCACGAAAGTGCAGAAGCGATCGGCAGACTTCAACAACAACACCGCTGTCGCGTCGAGTTCATCGCGCTCGTTCGCAAAGTACATCTACTATCGCATCTTTGCTGGTGTGTACACTCTCGTTGGCAAATGCTGCACGGACATCGTGATGGTGAACTCAACGTGGACGTTTAACCACATCAAGCAGCTTTGGAGAGGAAGTCCAGTGATCGTGTACCCGCCGTGCGGATCGATGGAAGAGTTCATGAAGTTCAGCATTGAAAAACGAGAGCCGCTGGCGCTGTCCATTTCCCAGTTTCGACCGGAGAAGAACCAGCTGCTGCAACTTCAGGCAATGAAAGTGCTGCTCACAAAGTACGCGGCGAAGATGGAAAGCACCCACAAAGACTTCCAGTTGGTCATGCTCGGCAGCTGTCGAAACGAAGACGACGAAGGTCGTGTCGAAGCCTTGAAGGAGCAGTCCATCGAGCTCGGTGTGTCGAGTCGCGTGAAGTTTGTTGTAAACGCCAGCTTTGCGGAGCTGAAGCAGTATCTCGCAAAGTCGTCGATTGGTGTGCACACAATGTACAACGAGCACTTTGGCATCAGTGTAGTCGAGATGATGGCTGCAGGCTTGGTCGTGATTGCAAACAACTCTGGCGGTCCGGCGGCAGATATCGTGCGAGCAGAGACAGGATACTTGGCTCTGACTGCGGATGAGTATGCTGACAAGATGTTCGAGATTTTGGAGGCAGAGCCGAGCACAGTGACGGAGATGCGTTCTTGCTGTCGCAGCTCTTCAGATCGGTTCTCAGACGATCAATTCGGAGTCCAGTTCATTGCCGCACTGGAGAGCGTGTTGAGTCCAGTGAGCAAGAGAAGCGCAAGCGACAAGAAATCAGCGTAATTTGAAGAGTTGTAAGTAGTATATGTGTTGCTGAGCTTATTCATTTGCGTTGTTTGCCTGTTGAAGAGGTGGTATTCACAGGGTTTTGATTGTCCGTTAAGGTTTAAGTGGTGAGAGCAAGAAACTCTGACAAATGGGTGCAAGATCTTCCTGGTTCGCTTGAGTCCTGTGCGATCATGCAGTTCGTTTTCGCGCCTGCCTCACGGAGCTGCAATCATTGACAAGGGTGAGAGTTTTAGCTCCTTTCGTGCGTTGGGATGATCTCGTGTTATGCGTCAAGCAGCAAAGATGGATCTGAGTGTAATGCGTCAAGCAGCAAGGATGGATCTGAGTGAACGCGATCATGCGGTTCGTTTCCGCGCCTGCCTCACGGAAGGAGCCAAAACCTTTCGCATCGGTGAGAATTGTTGCTCCACTCTCTGTCAAAGCTGGATCCAAACCTTATTTACGTTGGTTGGTGCCAATAGGATTTTAGGATATGTGCAAGTTGCTCCAATGGACATCCGTTTCAGGTATTCCAGCATGTGAGCCGATTGTGAATGTCCGTTTTTCCTCACAGCATGTGTGAAAGAATGTGTGGAGTAGTTTCATTTCGAACGAGCCCAAACGTCACCACAAATAGTAGAATCATTGCTTCCAGCTTGAAAGGAAGAAAGGAAAAAGCTCATGAAGGAAAAGCGAAACCTACGTCCAGTCGACGCGACGACTCCGCCTTGTGCCAACTCGCTTTCATTTACAGAGTTGTGCGCACGACGAGAGAACTGAACGCGAACTTCGAAACTCGACTGTGCAGAGCAAAGGACTTGAACGACCAAGGAGTGCAAGCGGAGAGCATTGGCGTTTGGGCTCTAAAATGACTCAAGATGCTGGCCATCCGCGACTCTCTTCAGCGGAGATTGTCGCTGTGACGACGGAGCTGCGCCATCGTCAAGCCAATCGCCGCAAGAATAAGGATGGCAAAGGCAAGGAAAACCCGGACGACGCGAAGCGTGAGCTCGTGATGGTGGAACACAAGCAAAGCATTTCGGAGCTTGTTGCTGACCTCGGAACCGATGCAGCAAATGTAAGTCCCTGATTCTCTATGTGTAGTTGTGTATGTATATATATTACCGAGAGCTCAGTCATTCTAATCATCGAGTATGTGCTCTTGGATAGGGAATGAATCCGCACGATGTGGAGACTCGCTTGGAAGCTGAAGGTCTCAACCGGTTGTCTCCACCCAAGCAAACTCCTGAAATCGTCAAGTACATCCGCGAGCTGACTGGACTCTTCAGTCTGCTGCTGTGGTTTGGCGGCGCACTGTGTATCGCCATCTACGGTATTCAAGGAGACCCGAACAATCTCTACTTGGGCATTGTGCTTTTCCTCGTGGTTATCATCACTGGCACATTCTCGTACTTCCAGAATCGGAAGTCCTCGAACCTGATGGAGTCGTTCAAGAACATGATGCCGACGATCACCACAGTCATCCGCGAGGGCAAGTCGCAGAAGATTGACGCATCGCAGCTGGTGCGTGGCGACGTGGTTGTGCTCAAGGGTGGTGATAAAGTGCCAGCAGACATCCGTGTGCTTGAATGCTCGGATGACCTCACTGTAGACAACTCTTGCCTCACGGGCGAACCGGAGCCTCTCAAGCGTATTCCCGACTGCACTGACGACAACCCGCTCGAGACGAAGAACTTGTGCTTCTTCGGCACTTTCATCCCTCAAGGCTCTGGCAAAGGCGTTGTGGTTCGCGTCGGCGACAAGACTGTGATGGGGAGAATTGCTACCCTGGCGACTTCGACAGGAGTTGAGATGACTCCCATCGCGCGTGAAATCAACCACTTTGTGCACATCATTGCTGCAGTCGCGGTGACGATTGGCATCATCTTTTTCATCATCGGCTTCATTATCAAGACCGATATCATCACGAATATCGTCTTCATGATTGGTATCATCGTCGCAAATGTGCCTGAGGGACTTCTCGCGACTGTGACGGTGTGCTTGAGTCTTGCTGCGAACCGGATGGCTCACAAATCTGTGCTGGTGAAGAACCTGGAAGGTGTAGAGACCCTTGGGTCCACCAGTTGCATTTGCTCCGACAAGACGGGGACTCTGACGCAGAATATCATGACGGTCGCGAACGTTGTGTACAATAACAAAATTTTCGACGCGGAATGCTCGATCACTCCAGCGGGCAACTACGATGCGAAGAACCTGTCGTTTGAAGCCCTTCAGCGTTGCGCGACGTTGTGTAACAATGCTGTGTTTGACGAAGAATCGAAGTACGAGAAGGTGGTCGCAGCTGACGGATCCCTTTCGCGAGGCAAGGCGAAGCCGTTTAAGGAGTCTTTCACCACAAGCAACGGGATGACGCTGGACAAGGTTGCATGGGAAACGATTGGTGATGCATCCGAGTCAGCAATGATCAAGTTTTGCCACGACAAGAGAGACATCATCGAGTATCGACAGGCGAACCAGAAGATCAAAGAGATCCCGTTCAACTCCAAGAACAAGTACCAGATTTCAATTCACAAGCAAGAGAACGACGACAGCAAGCCATCTCTGCTGGTGATGAAAGGTGCCCCAGAACGAATTACCGCTCGATGTGCGAAGGTGCTCATTGATGGCGAAGAAGTCGAGCTTACCGCTGGTCGACTTGCCGAAATTGAAGAGTGCCAGCTGGAGTTGTCCAAGAAGGGCATGCGTGTGCTTGGCTTTGCGCAGAAAGTTTTGGATCCAACTATCTACGGTCCGTCGTACGACTTCAACACTGACAACCCGAACTTCCCGCTCGGTGAGAAGGATGTCGACTACGAGAACGTCCCGAAACCCGACCCAAAAATTGAGGAGCCGCTGTGCTTCATTGGTTTGATGGCGCTGATCGATCCTCCTCGTGCTGAAGTGCCAACTGCCGTGGCGAAGTGCAAGACTGCGGGTATTCGAGTGATCATGGTGACTGGAGACCATCCAATCACAGCGAAGGCTATTGCGCACAAAGTCGGGATCCTGTGGGGACAGACCTGCGAAGACATTGAAGAAGAGAACAAGAAGCGTGGCGTTAACCCTGGCGATCCCGGCTGGACTGATCCGAAGACTGCGCCTGCCATCGTTGTGCCTGGATGGACTATCAGTTTAGACACCCCGCAGGAAGAGTGGGACCGCATCTTGGATCACAACCAGATCGTGTTTGCACGTACCTCGCCTCAGCAGAAGCTGATTATCGTCGAGAACTGCCAGCGTCGCAAAGAGATTGTCGCTGTCACTGGCGACGGTGTGAACGACTCTCCTGCCCTCAAGAAGGCTGACATTGGCATTGCAATGGGCATCATGGGCTCCGATGTGTCCAAGGAAGCGTCCGATATGATCTTGCTTGACGACAACTTCGCGTCGATTGTCTGCGGCGTAGAAGAAGGACGAATCATCTTCGACAACCTGAAGAAGTCGATCTGCTATGCGCTCGCTGCAAACATTCCCGAGCTGATCCCGTTCTTGCTCTACGCCACCATTCGCCTGCCGCTGCCATTGACGACAGTGTTGATGCTGCTGATCTGCTTGGGCACAGATATGATTCCTGCTATCTCGATGGCGTATGAAACCGCGGAGAATGACATCATGCTGCGCTCTCCTCGCAACGCTGCGATCGACCATCTCGTGACAAAGAAGTTGGTTTTGATGGCGTATGGTGTGATCGGCATTATCGAAGCTTCCGCTGGCATGATGACGTACCTGATCGTGCTGAATGACTTTGGATACCCACCGAACGTTCTCCCAGAGCTTGGCTACTTGGATGCATTTGGGAAGCAAGTTCTCTGGTGCAAGACTGAGAAAGGCAAGTACTGCACTGCTGGTGGCTTCTACAAGGATGCGAATGGCGATAAACAGCCTCTCGGTGCCAAGATAAGTCAAGACGGCGAACCCGAGTGCAAGTTTGACTACGATGACACGATCCCAGCGGGAGGAAATGTCTTTGACACGTACGTGTTCTATGATGACTCGGGCGACGGAAAAGTCCTCGACTGCCAGTTCCCGTATGTCAACTTGGATTCTGATACCGACAAACCTACGGGCTATAATCGCTTCAACCCTGCAACCTACGGAAACTACGCATCGAAACCAGTGGTCACGTACCAAGCTATGGAAGCTGCCTACAGCAAAGGATACCGCCCATACTATCCTATGAAGTCGCGTCGCTCGTCTTTCTTCGATCGTGAATGGTTCGCGTACGATACGACAAAGAAGGGACTTCCCGGCTTTGGCAGCAAGATCTCGTTGGACATCATGTATGCGCACCAACCGTTTGGCGTCTGGGCGATCACCGATAAGGATACTACGACGGGAGACGACGTTACTGTACTCTCGGGGGCTCAAGACGCGTTCAGCGGCACACCTGTGACTCTTGTGGACAGCTCGGGCAAGTTGACGACAACCACGTTCGATCTTACCGAAGCAACATACAAGAAAGGCGTGATCGTCGAGAAAGTGCTCGGTACAAGTGGCCAAGCAACGTGTACCGGTGCGCAGTGTCTCCTCGACTTCAACGCTGGTTTCAGCCTGCGCAATGGCGCTTCCGAGGTGCTTGTCAACATCGCGTCACGGATGATGCAGTTTGACGCGCTTGCAGTTGCCCAGACTGCGTACTTTGTCGCTGTGGTGGAGGTGCAATGGGCGAACGTCATCATCTGCAAGACGCGGTACTTGTCTGTGTGCACCCAGGGCATGATGAACAGCGTGCTCAACTTTGGTCTCATGTTCGAGTTCATGCTCTGCTCAGCCGTGGCGTACGCTGGTTTTGTGCACACGATCTTTGTGACCGAGAACATGCGCCTGGTGCACTGGTTCCCAGCGCTGCCGTTCTCGATCTTCATCGTCATCCTCGACGAGTCGAGAAAGTTCATGATGCGCAGGACCTCGCGCAGCACGATCAACAAGGAGACGGGTCGAATGGTGCGATACCCTGGCTGGCTTGAAGTGAACACGTACTACTAACCTAGGAGCGAGGTGGTCCTCCGAAGGCTGGAACTGGCTGTGTCTGGCTTGGCTTGCAGTGACTCCAGCTCTCGCTGGTTCAAGTGAGAGCTGGAGTATCACCATGTTTGGGGTCTCCTCTCTCTTTTGCATGCATACTTATCCAGGATAATGCTTTTTTCATATACGACTGCATCTTTTCAAGCTGTTTTATCGATCCATGAGTTTCAAACGAAGTTTGTAATCATCGAGAGATCAGTTGGATACATTTTTGTGTTTGCCAGTTTTATACAAAAAACCTCTTCTTCGAAAAAGTAAATGTCTCACATTAGTTTTTAACAAAAGTTTCCAGGTAGTTCTTTTTACAAGGTAAAATATATAAAAAACCCTTGAGTTACGGATAATTGTCCTTCTCTTCTTTGCGACCAAATTTTTCCAAATCCGATAGTGGACAACAGTGGACGAGCAACTTTTCGGCCGCGAAGAAGAGAAGGACATTTGTCCGTAACTCGAGGGTCTTCACCTCCTCACACAACAATTTTTTCCCCTGCCACAAGCCAAAGGGCACGGTTCGATTTTGTCGATTGAGAGAGTCGAGCGGTAATCAGGCAAGCAGACCAGAAACAGCAGCAGCAGAAGCTCAAGCGCAAGGAAAGCGAGAGAGAACGACATAGCAACACGAGCGTGTCTCCATAGATCTCCTCCCCATTCTGCCTGCATAGCTTTGTGTGTGTTGGCACCACCCCTTCCCTGTTATCACCCCCATCTTGGTCATGACGGCGCCGGTCGCGATGTCCGACAAGGAGGTCGAAGCGAGTCTGTCGCTGCTGCACATGATGCAGCCGCTGGCGGCATCGATGGCGACAACAGCAGCGACGTCTCCCCCCGCCGCCGCCGAGGTCAGTTGGTGCTTGTGTGTGCGCTGGTAACAAAAAAAGCCTGCTGCTTGTGTGCTGACCCCTCCATCGATTGTCTTTTGGCTCTCGATGTACAAAGGTGACGATCAAGCAGGAAGGGGTCCATGACTCGCTCCTGCGCGTGGTCGCGAGCCAAGCTGACGCGCTCGCACTGACAACTGGCGGCAGCGGCGCCGATGGCGGCGGTGAAGCCGGCGTCTGGACGCCGCGCGGGTTCCTCAAGCGGAACACGCAGCTCACGACGCTCTCAAGGGAACTGAGTCTCGACGAGCTGCGCGCGCACTTTGGGAAGCCGATCGTCGAGGTCGCCAAGGAGTTTGGGATCTGCACGACCTTCTTGAAGAAGATTTGCCGCCGCTGTGGTATCAAGCGTTGGCCGCACCGCCAGATCCGGTCGCTCTCAAGGACGATCCAGATGCTTCATCAGGCGGAAGCGAACGCCTCAACGCCGCAGGAGAGGCTGAAATTTTCGAACCAGATCGCGCAGCTCGAAGCCAAAAAGCGCGCCGTGATCCAGGACCCGGACGCCAACGGGAAGCTCAAGCGCGTGAAGAAGTGCAGCGCCAAGGGCAAGAGCGGTAGCAGCAGCAGCAACAGCAGTAGCCGCAGCGGATCCAACTCCAAAAGCGAGGATGACGACGTCGACATGGACGCGTCCGACGATGACGTCGACGGTGATGCCGAGGACGAAGCGATGCGACTGCTCCAAATGGCTGGCGTCCATCAACCAGCGAATCAACCGGCGACCGCTGAGATTGCATCTAAAATAGCTGGATCTGAGTCGGAACTGACTCGCAGTCCCATCCAAAAGGACGCTGCTGCCGTTGGCGCTGATTCAGTTGATGAGACCCTCGATCCTATTCTTATTGTGGATGCTGGAGGATCCGCAGCTTCTTCGCCATCGCGCTCGCCACCCACGTCTGCTGTCAAGACTCCGATCGCTTCTTCAAAGTCCAAGTGTTCTTCTCCAGACGAGAAGAGTGGCGGCAGCTCCGAGACTTCGTCTTCTTCCCAGGGCCTCAAGATCTCGCCAAGCAACAACCGGAAGATCCTTCTCGGTACCAAGAAATACGACGCTGACACGCGCCTGCGGAGCTCTTCGATGGGGTCGTTGCAAGACGAAAACGAACAGCCGGAAGAAGAGACCGTGACGGTCGAGATGTCGAATTGAGGTGAGTACGTGAGTGAGTGAGTGGATGGGAATGACAAATAGGGAACGTAGAAGGAGTCTTGCGAAGAAGAAAACGTAGAAGAAAAAAAGTCACATTTGGCTTTCTTTTGGGAGTTTTTAGGATAAAAGTGAGTTTTTTGTGTGTCTGCTTTTGATTTTGGCTCGAAAGGTTGCGTGTCAAAGTGCGATTTTGACCAAATGTGTAATAATTGAAAACATTTTGTATGAAATACTCCATTTTTGTCATCTTGATGTCTATTTCTGCATGTTTCATTTCCTGTTTCGTACTTGAAAGAGTGGATACGCTACATCCGATTTTATCCTCCGCTTAGGTCCGGTACGCATTTTGCGCAGATCTCTTCTGACATTATTCGACAGTGAAGATGACGGACGAAGCGCGTGACCGCTGGTTTGTTCCTACGGACGCCGGCGCCAGCAGCTCACGAGACAATGGCGCAGCGCAGCGAGGAGACACCTCATCAACTTCAGCTTCATCCTCTGGCGCTGCCGCGAAGCCCTCGTTCGACTGCAATATCTGCCTCGACACGGTCTCGAGCCCCGTGGTGACGCTCTGTGGCCATCTTTACTGGTACGATCGATGCGCTTGTCCATTTGAAGAGCTCCATTACGGGAATTAATGCGTCTATATGCTGATTTGTTTGTGCCTGTTTGTGTATCGCTGTTGTTCTTGCTGTTATTGTTATTGTGTTTATTGAATGCTGATGCAGCTGGCCGTGTCTCTACCAGGTACGGTGTACATTTCACTCGACTCGCCTTAATGACCATGCTTTGATACAAGTTATTTGACGAACGTTGCATGGAATGAGCGCAGTGGATGGAGTCGCGATCCGAGTGTCCGGTGTGCAAGGCCGGCATCAGCGTCGAGAACGTGATCCCAGTGTACAGTCGCGGCGCCGACTCGACGGATCCGCGGTAAGCACGCTCTCGATTGACTGTGACGGCAGTGAGCCAGCCATCTAACACGAGCGACTAACGTGGATTTTCTCGTCTCGGTGTGGTTCACCACTATGAACTTTTCCCTTCTTGTGCAAATGGTAGAACGCAAGAAACGAGCGAAAACGGCATCCCGAACCGTCCCCGCGGACAGCGTCCCGATGCCGAGCAGCTCCGCAGACGAAGACCCCGACAGGTGCGAACTGAATGAAGACTGGCTTTGCGCATTTTGTTTACGGCTGGAACTCACATCGAGTCGATTGCATTCGTGTGCGATGCCTACAGTTTGGCACCGGTATGTTTAACAACCAGGGCGGGTTCTCCATGTCGCCAACGATTGGCTTCTTCCCCGCGCTCTTTGGGATCCCATTTGTACGTCACTTGCGTTGTTCTTTGCTGTTGCTGTTGGTCAGTGTGCTACTGCGGCTTGGACGCGCGTTTTCATATCAATTATGCGTTCGCTGTGATGTGGTTATAGCAACCGCCTGCCGCAGCCACGCATCGCCCCGACGGCACGCCGCTGACGCCCATGGAGGTGCGTCAGCAGATGCAACAGGCGTTCCTCTCGCGACTGCTCCTGGTGGTCGGCAGCCTCGTGATCCTCTGCCTCTTAACATTCTAAGGGAGCTTTTTCTTCTTCAACGACTCAACACTCCAGTCATTTTTACTTTGCAATGCAACGTGAATGTGTGTACTTAATACAACCAATTCATCAAACGAATTCCCGACACTACTGCTGACACTACTTATGCAATAACTTCAACTCCTCTTTGTGTACTACGTGGTCGCGCTCATGGACACTGGTCCGTCTCCATCGCTTGAGTGATGTCGAACACCAACTTGCCGGCCTGCTCGCGCACCTCCACGTGGCTCTTTGGCTGCAGGCGACCCGAGATGATCAGCTTGCTCAAGTCCGTGACCACATGCTTCTCGATGTATCGCTTGACTGGACGAGCTCCATACTGCGGGTCATACGACTCTTCAAGAATCACATCCAGCGCTTCGACACTCACGTTCATCGTCATCTGCGACTCCTTCAGGCGCTTGACGACCGAGTCGAACTGCAGGAGCACGATCTGGCGCAGCTGCACTCTGCCCAGAGGCTCAAAGACGATGATGTCGTCCAGGCGGTTCAGCAACTCTGGGCGAATCGTGTGACGCAGCTGCTGGAGGACGAGCTCACGCTGGTGCGCAAAGTTGGACTTTGCCTGGTCGTTCTCGATCTTGATCTTCTTGTTCGCGCGAGGGGAGAGTTCGTTCTCAAACAGCAGGTGCTCGGCTCCGATGTTGGACGTCATGATCACGACCACATTCGTAAAGTCGACCGTTCTTCCGTGCGAGTCGGTCAATCGGCCGTCATCCAGCACTTGGAGAAGGATGTTGAGCACCTTGGAGTGTGCTTTCTCGATCTCATCCAGAAGGATCACGTTGTACGGGTTGCGACGCACAGCTTCGGTCAGTTGTCCGCCCTCTTCGTGACCAATGTAGCCTGGCGGCGCACCGATCAAGCGTGCAACAGAGTGCTCCTCCATGTACTCCGACATGTCGATGCGAACCATGTGCTTGTCGTCATCGAAGAGCTCGAACGCCAGCGCCTTGGCGAGCTCAGTCTTGCCAACACCAGTAGGACCCAGGAACAGGAAGCTACCAGTTGGTTGCTCCCGACGAGCCAGACCGGCGCGCGAGCGAATGACAGCGTCGCACACAGACTTGACTGCTTCTTCTTGCCCAATCACGCGGCTGTGGATTCGGTCTTCAAGATGCATCAGGCGGTCGCTCATGCTCGACGTCAATCGCGCAACTGGAATGCCGGTCCAGCGAGCCACGACTTGGCACACCTGCTCTTCGCGCACCACTTCTTCCACAAGCTTGTCGTTCGTACCGTTTTCGTCTTGCATCTTCTTGTTGACTTCAGCCTGCGTGATTCGTCGCTCGACATCTGGGATCGCGTAGTACCTCAGATCAGCCACAGTCGACAAATCCTGGTTTCTCTCGGCCTTCTGCACCTTCAGTTGGAGCTGCGCGAGCTTGTCCTTCAAGCGGCGAATCTCGTTCACGCGCTCTTTCTCCGCTTGGTGTTTCAGCACCAGAGGTCGCAGCTCATCGCTGATCGTGTTTAGTTCTTCTTGCACTTTCTTCAAACGCTGCTTGCTCATATCATCCTTCTCTTTCGCAAGAGCCGTCGCCTCGACTTGAAGCTGCAGCTGACGTCTTTCTAGCTCGTCAATTACTTCAGGCTGGCTGTCCAGCTGAACACGAACGTTGGCACACGCTTCATCGATGATATCGATCGCCTTGTCCGGCATGAAGCGCTGCTTGATGTAGCGGTCGGCTAGCTTCGCCGCAGCGACGAGAGCTCCGTCAAGAATCTGAACACCGTGGTGCGACTCGTAGCGCTCTTTCAAACCGCGAAGAATGCTTACAGTGTCGGGCACAGACGGCTCTTTCACAAGAACTTGTTGAAAACGACGCTCAAACGCTTTGTCTTTCTCCACGTGCTGACGATATTCGTCTAGCGTTGTCGCGCCGATGCATCGCAGCTCACCGCGAGCTAGCATCGGTTTGAGCAAGTTCGCCGCGTCCATCGCACCCGAAGTCGCTCCAGCACCTAAGATCAGGTGCATCTCGTCGATGAACAGGATGATCTTGCCTTCACTCTCCTTGACTTCCTTCAGCACAGCCTTGAGTCGTTCTTCAAATTCACCGCGGTACTTTGCGCCGGCGATCAGCGCACCCATGTCCAAGCTGATGACCTGGCAGTTGAGGGATTCTGGGACGTCGCCGACGACGATGCGGTGTGCAAGCCCTTCGACGATCGCCGTCTTACCAACACCGGGCTCGCCGATCAGCACCGGGTTGTTCTTGGTCCTTCGCGACAAGATGCGAATCACGCGTCGAATCTCTTCATCGCGTCCGATCACTGGGTCGATCTTGCCAGCTTCAGCGAGCGTCACCAGGTTCTGTCCGTACTTGTTCAGCGCGTCGTACAGTTCTTCCGCGTTGGCGCCAGTCACAGCTCGTCCTTGACGCATTTTCTTCACTGCAGCCTTGGTCGGCTCTTCCTCCATCGAGTTCGCTTTCAGGATTGCTGCCGTTTGCGGGTGCGAAAACAGCGCCACCACCAAGTGTTCAACCGGCGTGTGCGTGTCTTTCATCTCCTTGCGCAACTTGTTCGCGTGCTTGATCACTTTCGTCATCGCTGAATCAAACCCGACATTATCCGGCGGCGGGTTCTGCGACGGCATGAGCTTCAGCTGCTTCTTCACATCTCGCAAGATGCCTTCCACGCTTGCTCCTGGAATGTTGCCTGCGAGCTGCTTGGCGAGTCCCTCGCGGTCATCAAAGAGCGCCTCCATCAAATGCAGCGGCGTCACTTGCGCGTGGCCGTACTCTTCCGCCAGCTCTCCCGCACCGGCCAGGACCTCTTTCGTCTTGTCGGTGAACTCCTGTGGATTCATTTTGGCGTCGTGTGTTCACTTTCTCTGTCTTTCGTCTGCTGCTGCTTGGTTTGTTGTCTTGCGCGCAAATTCGGAAATGGCGAGTGCAGAATGGCGGGCTCACCCTGCATTTTTAATGGCGGCGGCTAATGGGCAGGTGCGTGTCTCGTCCACTTCAACTTGCTCACCACCGCATTGACCACCCAACTCACTGTTTGTTGGTGGAGGTTAACGATGAAAACATCTTGATTTTTGTATGTGAATGTGAACGAAGGTTAGCCTTTTGGTGGGTGTTTGGTTGTCGAGATGGTTCGCGATTTTTTACAATACTTCTCGAAATATCCCAATGTTTTTCTCGAAATTGATAGATTTCTCGAAACCTTCTCTATAGAATAATAAACTGCATTCTTTATGAAAGGTTGTCATTGGATCAGAGCTCCAGGAAATGGGTACACCGAAATGGCATCACGGTGGAGTTTCGCCATCGATTTATCGACGACGCGTCGAGTCTTTTCTGGAAGCAGCATCCTTATATTGTAAGCACCACGCCACGCCGCCACGTCATGAGCAACCACGCGGCGGTGGTGTCGAGACAGTGGTCGGCCGAGGTGTTCGCCGAGGTGCGCAAGATCCAGCACCTGCTCGCCAAGGACTTTGAGCGCCACGACGACCGCCAAGAGCTCTTCAAGCAGCAGTTCCTGCGCGAGACGCGCAAGCACCACCAGTGCATCTGCGAGGCGGCATGCGCAGCGTCGAGTTCAATGTCCGCAGCGGCGGTGTCGGCGCTGCTCTTAGCGCGGCATGATGTGTCCTCGATGACGAGCGGCGGTGCTGGTAGCGCAAATGACCTGGTCCTGGAGCAAAGCGGCGATACGGAGGAAGAGCGCAAAGTGAAAGCCCAGCTGAAGCAGCTACGAGTGCCAGGGGATACAAACCAGACACACATCTGGAATGGACTGAAGAGTCTGTACACGCCTCCAGACGCGACAACGGGGATCATCTGCGACGCCTGCTTTGCATTCCGAGGCGCGTCGCTCGTCCAGGAACTCCCAGCGCCTTGGCAAGAGTTCATGTGCGAGAACGAACCCAAGAAGCACTATTTCTACCACCCAGAGACAAGGAAAGTGCTGTGGCGGCCACCGCCTGGCACACAAGTGCTGAGTCTGCTGGTGTTTGAGCACACCAACTCGGTCTTCACAGTGTGTCGCTGCAAACCGTCGCACGATCGCCGCAGACGACTGATCCAGCAATTTCGAGAGCACGCGCAGCAAACGGCAGCCACAGAGGCAGAAAAGCGAGATCGCCAGCTGCGAGGGACGCTCAGCTCCCTCGCCATTTCATTAATGAAGAAGAAGTCGCAGTAGGAGTTCTTTCCTATTCACTAGTCTTCTCGCTTAAAGTGCTGGTGCATTTTGCCGTCGAGGAAGTTCTTGAACCGCTTGCGCTCGTCACACGAGAACCACATGCTCATCACGTAGCGCGTGCCGCTCTCTACTTTGCGCACCTGGTGCAGATTCTCCTTCCCGGCAGTGAACATCATGAGCCGTCCACGCGCAGGCTCGACGATCTGCTCGCTCTTCTTGTCGATGAACGCAAACAGCCCGCCCGTGAACTCGTCTTCATAGTCGGACAGGTAGAGCAGCCCAGAGTAGTCGTAGTGATGCGTGTTGTCCTTGTCAACGTGAGGGTGCCTATGTCACGGCACAAACGATAATAATGTGAGAAACTCACAATTTATAAGACAAATGGAGCTCCAGGTTGAGGCTTCGTACCAGTACTCGTCGTGGATTTCCGTGGGGCTCCACGACGCATTGCCGACCAGCCTCGTGATGAACGTTGGCGCCGTGAAGTAGAGAAACTCCAGCTGGAATTCCTCCATGAGCGCCAACCGAATTTTCTCAATCGTTCTAAAGAGCAAGTCACAATAATCAGTCTACATGGCACCACACAGGAGCAAGCATAGGCATTGCTTGCCATTTCGTACCTTCGGTAAAGAGCAAACTGCTCGGCCGTGAAGCGCGGGATCGGAGGTGAGCTGCGGTCTTTCTGGTAGATGTTCACGAGCCCCTGGCCGTCCTTCACGTACCCCGTGTTCACGTCCATGATCGTGGGTCCGCCGAGTCTCGAGCGGTTCGCCATGCCCGTCTCCGCGATCTCTCGCAGCTGAAGCACTTCCTCTGGCGTCACGAACCTGTCCTTCACGGCGCGACCGCATGCCTTGCCAAACTTGTGGCAGCCCTCGACAAAGCCTTTGCTCGATTTCTATTGTGTTTGTTGATTTCAATCAGAACAGAGATGAGCTGTTTGTGCCAAACCCACAATGAGCAGCACAGTCAGTCAGTGTGCCATTCATGCAGTACCTTCTTGATGTAGCATGGCACGTCGATGCGTTTGCGCTCCACGACCTCATCGCGCGACAGGTAGCTCCCTCCCGCGCTCAGCTTTGCCGCCGCCGCCTTTGATGCCGCGCGCTGCGGCATCAGGTACAGGCGGTTCACGGCAAAGAAGAGGATGAACGCGACCACCAAGTACGGCAGGATCGTCACCGCGACGCCCTTGGCATTCTTGCTGCTGCCACCACCCTTCTTGCCAGCTGCTGTCTTGTGTGCCGAGCGCTTGTCGCTCGCTGCGTCCACAGAGGACGCTTTCTCCTTCTTGGATACGGCCTTGCGCGCCATCTTGCGTTGTGCTTGTTGTCAACAACCAAGATGTGCGCTTGATGCGTATGTCCAAATCCAGCTTCTGTATTTTGATAGGCTAAATATGAGAAATGATGAAATTCATGGAATGTGATTGGTACAAAATAGACGCACTCATTAATCATAGCGCTTGAGCTGTGGTCACTGGATACCTGGCGTCATGCGAACATGAAGGCTCGGACCTCTTCGCCACTTAGCTATTTGTTGTCGCTGCTGCCGCAGATGACGTCGCACTGCTAGACGACCCTGTGCCGTTGCTCTCCTTGTGCTGCTCCTTCTCCAGCACCGAGCAGACGTACTCGAGATTCCCCGCGATGCCCTGCAAGTCGATCTCGGTCGCTGTCGCCCAGTCTTCAAACTTGTCCATTCCCTATTCAAGATAGCAGCAATAGCATCCATCAGCAACGGCTTGACATTGTTACTCAGATTGTTCGCATTGAGCAAGTGAACAGCGTGTATCCACGTACGCACCTCCAAAGCGCCTCTCAGTCGCTTCTGTTCGGACTTCCATTTTGCTGCGCGCTGGTACAGGCTGTTGACGTTCTTCGTAAAGTTGAGCGCTTCGAGCTCCACGTTGCGCTGCGCCGAGATCGCGCTCTCGAGCTTGGACGCCAGCAATTCGTTCTGCGCGGATTGCAGTGCGTTCAGCGCCTTGGCGATTTCCGCTTTTGCTTGCGCTGCTCAAAAGTAACCACACACAGCGTCAGATGCTATAGTTAAGTTAAGCGCATATCACATTGCTGCCTGATAGTGAGCCTTTCGTTCCACTCACAGGCTTCGTATTGGTGGTGCGCGAGCCGCTGCTCGCCGTCCTGCACGCTCATCGTTCTGGTTGTCTTTTTTTCCGATCCTTCTTCACGTGTGCCAGCTTTTGCGCAAGAGGGTAACAACCCAAAACCCATTTAACCCAGACACCCATTTTTGGTCAATGAACTTTGTGTGTTGGGTGTTTCTGCTAAAATCGAAAAGTGAAAAGTGAAAAAAATTGATGAAACTACTGAGTATATTTGTAGTTATTCAAAGCAAGCAGCATGATTTCACAGTTTACATTTCTCTAGCTAATGTACACACCCTCGTAAGTGCGATTTACGGTTTTGCTTCGAGCACATGGTTCCGTCAAATGTGGGAGCAGGTGGCGTGTGGTTCAACTTGGATGTGTAAACAGTCCGCTCAGTCAGATCCCAAGCACACTCCAAGGAAGAGAGCTCCATTGAACCAGGCAACACGCGCGCTCCATCGCTGTCTCTCTCTCTCTCTCCAGTACGGATTTCGCAGCGCACAGCTCAAGCCACCAGCCCACCACCTCCTCCCTCTCTTCCTCTCTATCGCTATCCCAATATGGTGCAGTCCCGCAAGATCGTGTGCAAGAAGCTCTCGACCAACTTCCGCGAGTGCACGGAGATCGTCAAGTTCGAGCTGCCGACGCTCAAGAACGACCAGGTGCTCGTGCAGGTCAAGTACGTCGGCATCAATGCCTCAGATATCAATTACACCAACGGCGCGTACCTCCCGGGCGTGCAGCCGCCATTCGACTGCGGCTTTGAAGCTGGTGCGTTTTATGTTGCTGTCGTTATGGCTTTGCTGTTTGCCCTTATCGTGTGGTCTGTTGCTCATTGTCTTATGTGGTCTCTTTGTATCTTTTTTTATCAGTCGGTGTGGTTTTGGAGACCGGTCCAGGCGTGAAGAAGCTCAAGAAGGGCGATGCTGTCGCCTCCATGTGTACGTAAAACCCCTTCCAAGCGCATTCATCTCCGTGTAGCTATTCCTCACAGCGAAATAACTCTGACTGGTCTTTCTCTGTTGTGATAAATAGCCTACGGCGCGTTCGCCGAGCACATTGTGCTCAAGGAGCGCCTGCTGATCAAGGTGCCAGCTGCCGTGCCAGCGATCCTGCCGATCACGGTGTGCGGTCTCACGGCGTCGATGGCGCTCGAGTACGTCGGCCAGATGACCCACGGCGAGACCGTGCTCATCACGGCGGCGGCCGGCGCGACCGGCCAGTTCGCGGTGCAGCTCGCCAAGCTCGCGGGCAACCACGTGATCGGCACGTGCAGCTCACCGGACAAGGTCGAGTACCTCAAGTCGATCGGCTGCGACCGCCCGATCAACTACCGCGAGGAGAACGTGTTCGACGTGCTCAAGAAGGAGTACCCGCGCGGCGTGGACCTCGTGTTCGAGAGCGTCGGCGGCGAGATGTTCGAGACGTGTGTCAACAACATCGCGAAGAAGGGCCGCATCATCGTGATCGGCGCCATCGCGGGCTACCAGGACTCGACCACGTGGAAGCACAAGGCGACCAAGGTGACCACGCCGCTGCCGTCCAAGCTGCTGGCCAAGTCGGCGTCCGTGCGCGGCTTCTTCCTCAACGACTACTTCCACGAGTCGCAGCTGCATACGAAGAAGCTCTCGATGCTCGTGCAGCGCGGTCTGCTGAGCGCCGGCGTGGACCCGTCCAACTTTTTCGGCCTCGAGGACGTGCCGAACGCCATCGACTACATGTACGAGCGCAAGAACATCGGCAAGCTCGTCGTGGACCTCACCAAGAGCAACTCCACCGCGCGCTTGTAGGTTAAGGCCACTGGTGGCAAGCAAAGTGCGTGAAGTGAGTGAGTTTCATGACTGCTGGATGAATGTATTTGAGAAAACCAAGATATCATGATGTCAAGGATAAAAAAACACGGCATTATGATCGCGAACTCTTCAAACTACTGCATGCTGGTGCGTGTACACAGCAAACGTTAGTTTGCTGAAGTGCTAGATGCGAGTGTAGCTTGTGTGTAGCGGCCAGAAACAATCCCTGGAGCTTCCTTGTTGCAAGTGGAGGTAGGAGTGTGCACTTCACACAACCAATGTGGTCAACACTATTTCGAGGCTTCAGCTGTCTGTGGTACCGTCATCATGTCACCGTATTCTGTCCTCCAAGGTACCGCATGCCTCACACCTTCACACAATCCATAGTGACGTTTCCGAGGTGGCAATTTTGTGTGCATGCCCACATTTACCAAAGGCGAAAGCCCATTCGAACGAAGGCCAACACACAGATGACCATGGCCGCCACCACTGCCACGACTGCCGCCGCAGACGCCACGCGCGAGGCGGAGGACCTCGCGACGCTGGAGACGTACCGCGTGAAGAGCGACGGCGTGGCCACGAAGACGTACATGGACCAGTTCGAGTGCGAGCAGAGCTGCGGCATGTTCTTCTTCCCGCTGCACGAGCTGCCCGAGGACCAGCAGCTCCAGCTGCAGCAGTCGGGCTTCACGAACGCCGCTCTCGAGGTGAGCAGCTGATGTACTAAAGAGCGTATCGGCGCTTTGATGCTACGAGCTGTTTCTCATCAAGTGTTACGTGTGTTTTGCGTGTGGGTTGTTGATATTTAGCCGCTGCTGATGCGCGAGAAGCACATCGACTTTCTCAAGCGCGGACTGCTGCACTTGTCTTCGGGCTTTGTCGCGCTCGACGCAAGGTATTGTGCTTTACAACTGCGGCAGAACGAATGACGCAAGGCTCGCTGCGTGCATTGAGTACGGCTAGGGTTATAGTATTGTATAGCTCATGCATGTGTGGTTCCTCTTTCCTGATGTAGTCGTCCGTGGATCTGCTACTGGATCCTGCACGCGCTGGAGCTCTTGGACGCGCTCCCGGCTGAGTACATCGACCGCACGATCTGTGAGCAGCTTCTGCGAGTATTGTGTGTGGTTCATTCACGTTAGACTTATATTGTAGGCTGACTTGTTTTGTGTATAAACGAACATGTTTGCAGCGACGATCAAGCATTTCTGGCACGAAGACGGCGGGTTTGGCGGCGGTCCGGCGCAGCTGGGCCACACGGCGACCAACTACGCGTCCTGTCTGACGCTCGCGCTGATCGGCACCCCCGAGGCGCTAGAGATTGTGGATCGCCACGCGCTCTACTGCTTCTTCATGAAGCGCAAGCACTCGTCCGGCGCATTCACAGCCCACGACGGAGGGTGCGTTCTGCTAACACTGCTGCTATTGCTTGCATGACCTTAGACCTAACTCTGTCTGTATGACTGGTGCTACTGCCTCACAGAGAAGTGGATGTCCGTGTGACGTACTGCGTCATCTCGATCGCGAGTCTCTACGGCATTCTCACCGAGGAGCTCACGAAGGGCGTCGTCGAGTACGTGGTGTCGTGTCAGTCGTACGAGGGTGGCTTTGGCGGCGAGCCGGGCAACGAAGCGCACGGCGGCTACGCGTTCTGCGCGGTCGCGACGCTCTGGATCCTCAAGAGTCTGCATAAGATTGCCGACCTGCCCGCGTTTGTGCAGTGGCTCGCGAACCGCCAGATGCCGTTCGAAGGCGGGTACCAGGGCCGAACGAACAAACTCGTCGACGGGTGTTACAGTTTCTGGCAAGGTGCGCTGCCGGCGCTTCTCGTCGACATCCTGGAAGAGCAGTACGACCACAGTGTGTACCAGTGCCACCAAGCGCAGCTGCAGAAGTACATTCTGTTGTGCGGGCAACAGATCGAGGGCGGACTGCGCGACAAGCCGGGCAAGCCGCGCGACCACTACCACTCGTGCTACTGCCTGAGCGGCTTGTCCGTGGCGCAGCACGGCTCCGGAAAAGGTGAGCCCGTGGTGTTTGGCGACGCGAGCAATCTGCTGGTCGCGACCCATCCGGCGTACAACATCTCGAGAGCCAAGGCGGAGTTCACGCTCGCGTACTTTGAAGCGAAGGGCCCCTTCCAGCCTTAGCGACAAGAAGAGTGTGTGTGGTGTGAAGAAGAAGACCCAGACAGGCAGACGTATCCAGCAAACAGCAAGGTGGATGATAAAGACAAACAACAAATAGCATTTTTCTGCACGTGCATACGTGGGATTCTAGTAATGCGCGAGCGGAGGAAGCCTCTCGTTGTGTTCATGGTCGTCGTCGTCGCTGCCATTGCCGTTGCCAGCATCGCCTGCTGCTTCGTGATGCTCCTTGTGGTGTAGGTTGTGCGTGGAAGACGACGATGTGACCAGTTTCGGAAGCGGCGGCTGCGACGTATGTTCGTACTGGTGCTGTTGTTGCTGATGCGGTGGTTTCTTCTTGTCTTTGTCTTTGAATGAAGCGCTGACTCCGTTCATTGCGATGGACTTTGTCTGCAGGGACATGCCAGACAAGGACGACGATGATGACGATGAGCCTGACTCCGCCAGCAAAATGGATTTCGAAATCGATGCGCCACCGTTCCCTCCAGTCTGCTGCTTGGTCTTCGCCTTGAGCTTCTTCGTCTGCCGTTTCTGGAATGGCGTAGCGTATTCATCCTGTGCGGTGGGCGAGTGGTGCTGTACCGCGGCACCAGTTCCAGTGCCATTGGTTTGTTTTGGCATCGCGAAGGAGGGCTTTGTGCTGCTGTTATTACTGATCTTCGTCTTGCTCTTTTTCCGTTTAGATGTCGGTGATTTATTGTCTGCACCGCTGTCGTATGGTCCGTTGCCATCGTCATTGTCGATATCGTCTCCAGCAGCAGCGGATGATGCGCCGAGATAGTGATCGAGCGACATACCGCTGATCAAAGTTGGAGAAGGGGCAACCGCTTTCTTTGCGCTCGGAGCTGCTGAAGGCTGCACGGATTTCTTTGGAGCTGCTGGCGCGTGCTTAGTAGAAGCTGCGTGCTTTGGTGCTGCTGCAGCGCTGCTGTCTTCGTCGGCTAGATTCCCTGATTCTTTTGCCTGAAGGTAGTCGCTGAGCGACATTCCAGCAACGCTGGCGGCGGCATCTAGACTGGGCGAATCGGACTCGTAATCGTCTTCATATTCGTCGTGGTTGCTGTGCGAAGACTGGCGATCAACCTCAGCATCATCGTCGCCATATCCATAGTCACTGACTGCTTTGCTCGGTGGCTTTGCATCATCGTGGAGCTCGTCGTCGTCCCCTGCCGCATCTTTGCTCTCTGCTTTGGCATTGTCGTTGCTCAGAGGCACGTCGTTCTTGTTGCCCGGACAAGAAGACGCTGCTGGGTCTTTCGAGTCGTGATCAACTTCCTCCTCCTTCTCCATCACCATGGCGTTGTTGGTGGGTGTACCGACGAGCAGGTGCTTGGAGACCTGACCGAGACCGCCGTCTTTCTTCGGATCAAACTTCTTGCTGTGGAAATAGTCTTCGAGCGTCGAGCCTGGTAGCAGCACGCCAATCGCACCACCACCACCACTTGCACCATTGCCGTTGTTCTCGTTCGCAGCCGCCAACTTCTGCGTCGCGTTGCGCTTCTTCCCCATCCTATCGACCTACTTCCAAGCTTCTCCAGCCTGCGGTTGCTCGTTGGCTGACACTGAGAGCTCCCAAAATGAGCCCGAGCTACCACAAGCGGCTATATCGGAAAGCTGCGCACGAGAGCACTTCCGTTGCATGTTGACACCGAAAACCGTCTCGCCATTTCGGGAACAGAGTTTAAACTTAGAGCTTTGAGATTTGGAGATACACAGTCCTCACTCAAGTACGTGAATATTGGTTCACTGCGTCAAGCAGAAGCAGTCATATGCAAGCCAGCTCGCCAGAAAGCAAGATGCACCACATCATTCAACGCATGTAGCTGGATTGAGGACAAGCAAGCGCAGAATTGGTTGGTAGCCATTGATTCGCGAAGGTCTCACATAACGAACGTGGCTCTTCGTTTGTTGAAGCTGGCAAGTATCCAATACTTGCCAAAGAAGCAGCCTAAATCCCAACATTTACACAAATAGTTCATAAATATCGTACTTATTCGAATGCGAACTTTACTTGTTTGTTTCTTGAGCACCCGATACGCACTTAATTGCCATATTGCGCACTTAAGGCATTGGTTGGTGTTCCAACTGATCTGACAAACTCGTCACACAGAGACAAGCTCCATTCACTCGCTCGCTGCAAGTGGAAGACGAAGAGAAAGCACGCAGAATCAGCTGCAGCTCTCTCTCTTGCTCTGCGTGCATACACAGCACCAGCAGACACCTCGCCACCATCACCACCATCACCACCACCACCACGTCTCACTGCTGCCTGCAAGTGAGCTGCTCGTGCACGTAGAAAAATCCGCTCGCTATTCATCACAAAATAACTGGTCGAAGCATGATTCGCGCACACCAGCTTCTCGCGTCGACGCGCCGCAGCCAGCAGTTGGCGCTCACGAATGGCAGAGCTACAGCAGTAAACGCAAACGCAAACGCGAGCAGCCATGCGGTGCGTACGATCGTGGCGATCCCGTCGCGATTCAGCAGCGTCTTGCTCGAGAAGAACGCGTCGCTGAGCTCTACGCACCAACCAGCGCTTTATCAGCAGCGTCGCTGGCAGAGCAGCTCGCCTGCCTCGTCGTTGCCACCTCCTGCGCAGATGAACGAAGAGGTGCGCAGTTTCATGGACGAGCTCAACAGCTGCCGCGAGACCGGCAACTGGCGCCAGGCGCTCAAGCTCCTGGATCGCATCGACAAACACGGCTACGCGCTCGACCCGCAGATGTACGAGCGCGCGATCGCCGCGTGCGCGCGCATGGGCAAGGTCGAAGTGCTCCCGGGGCTCTTGCAGAACATGAAGGTCGACGACATCCTGCCGACCAGCGCGACCGTCGACTATATCATGCAGGCGTATCTGGCGCGCGAAGAGTGGAAGCTCATCGTGAACCACGCAGTGGACGTCACGGGCAAGGGCGTGCCGCTCTCGGACGCGGCGTTCCACGCGACCTTGGAGGCGTGTGGCCAGATGCGTGACGCGTACAGCGCCAAGACGGTGTTCAACAACCTGTGGAAGAAGTGCGGCATGGCGGTGGACACGACGCACTACGCGGCGACGATCCGCGCCGTGGGCATGGGCGGACGTCCGGACATCGCTGTAAACCTGTTCAGCATCATGGAGGAGAAGGCGGGCATTCAGGCCGACGAGGCCGTGTTCAACCAGCTCATCCGCGCGCAGATCGTGAACCAGGCGCTTCCGCAGGCGCTTCAGACGTTCGCGACGGTCAACGACCGCGGGTTGGTGCTCCACGAGCCGATCTACACGGCGGCGATCGACGCGCTGATCAAGAACGGCGACTACTGGCAGGCCGGTCGCCTGTTCGACCAGATGATCTCGTACGGCATGAACCCGTCGGTGTTCTGCTACGGCCGCATCATGGTCGCGTACGTACGCACGGGCAAGAACAACGTGGCGCTCGCGTGCTGGAAGAAGATCGTCGAGGCGAACGAGCCGTCGCCGGCACTTATGAAGTATACCAAGATGCTCCAGGAGCTCGCGACCACGAGCGACAGCAAGCTCACGCTCGCCGTGTTCGACCACATCTACGCGACGTTCGACCACGCGGTGATCCGCGACGCGACGTACTCGCTAGCGATCCGCGCGAACGGCCGACTGGGAAGAACGCAGAACGCGATCGATCTCTTTGACACGTTTGTCGCGAGTCGCGAGCGCGCCGGCAAGCACCTGCCGCGCGCCGCGGGCATCTACCTGTCGGTGTTCAACGCGCTCTCGCGGGACACGGAGCGCGACCCGAAGCAGAACACGCTCGACGCCAAGCGCGTGTGGGACATCATGGTCAAGAACGTGCCGGTGATCCTGCCGCCGGCGTACGCGAGTCTCGCCGGTGTGTTCGCGGCGAGCGGCGAGCTTGAGACGCTCAATGTGCTGCTCGAGCACGCCGGCCAGAGCTTTGCGGATCTGCCGCGCGAGCATGACGACGAAGCGATCGAAAGCGCACTGGCGAACAGCGACTTTGAGAACGAGCACGAGGTGCTGCTCGCGAGCCACGCGGATCAGGTGAACGACGTGGACGACGCGTCGGATCTGCACGATGAGCTGCTCTATAACGGCGTGATCAGCGGCTTTTCCAAGGCGCGCGACGACCACTCGGAGCACATTTTCTCGTACTTGCGCTTGATGCAGAGCCGCGGGCTCAAGATCAACGACTCGATCGTGCGCGCGAGCACGGACTCGTTCGTGAAGTTCAAGAACTGGCCGCTCATGATCAAGCTCGTGGACTACGTCGACGTCAAGGCGCTGCAGAACGCGGACCTGTGCTTTGGCGACACGATCTCCAAGCTGCTGGAGGCCGACGCCTGGGCCAGCGCGCGCCACTGGATCTCGGCGGCGCACAAGATGGGCGTGCAGCCGCCGATCCGCGGCAAGATGGAGATCTTGAAGCACCTGCGCGAGCTCAAGTCGGACGAGTGGCGCATCGCGTACGCGCTGGCGCTCGAGACGCTGAGCTTCAAGCAGATGGTGGACGTGAACGTGGAGAGCGTGGCGGACGCCGTGGACATTTGCATGAACGCGAACCGCCCCGACCTGGTCATGAAGCTCTTTGACCGCATGGCGAACCACAACTCGCACAAGGACCGCCCGGGGAACACGCGCGAGAGCGTCAAGATCCCGCTGCGCATGTACAAGCAGACCGTGCTGGCGCTCATGCGCGAGTACACGACGGACCAGTCGGTCTTCGAGCGCAACATCCGCAAGGCCGAGCACGTGTGCGCGCAGATGCTGCAGCTCTATAGCAAGGAGATCGACGGCGAGGCCCTGTCCATGGCGATCTCCATCAAGGCCACGGTCGGCGACGACGACGACGTCATGGCGCTCTTCGAGTCCACGCAGCAGCTTGGGCTCGAGCCCAACACGTACGCGCAGAACGCGGCGGTGGTGGCGTTCTCGCGAGCGCGCCGCGTGGACAAGGTGCTGGAGATCCGCGACCAGCTGCTCGCGCAGTGCGCGCAGGACGCGTCGTACCAGCCGGACCCGAACGTGGTCAAGTCACTGCTCTTCTCGCTCGCGATCTCGCGCAACGACGACGCGCTCGTCGAAGCGGTCCAGAAGTTCCCGAACTGCACGACCGAGCAGGGCGTGGCCGCGCTGCTGCAGGCAAACCGCGTGGAGAACGCCGTACAGCTCTTCGACGAGACCGTTTCGTCCGCCATGTTCGGCTCGCTGCTCAAGCGCATCTGCGACGTGAAGCCTGGCCACCGCGAGCACGACCCGCTCACGGCCGCGGCGCTGCTGCTCAAGTACGTGCGCTTCCACGGGCTGGACAAGCTCGAGCCGGCGAGCCGCGTGATCAAGGTCACCAAGGCGCTGGTCGCCTACGGCCACCTCGCGGAAGCCGGACACATCCTCGGACTGTACGCGGACCCGAACGGCGACGTGCTGCTCAAGGACATGAAGCCGTTCTTCCAGCAGGAGGTGATGGAGATGCTGCTCTACATCTACGGCGAGCAGAGCCAGTTCGAGCACTTGGGCCAGCTCTTCGAGCGCAAGATCCTCGCGTTCCCGCTGAACGTGCGCCACTACGAGGTGGCCATGGAGTACGCGTCCAAGACCCGCGGCAAGGCGCCCGGCCTGACCAAGGCCGCGACCACCGAGCAGGAGAAGGCCGGTGCCGTGCAGTGCCTCAAGCTCTTCGAGTCGCTGCGCCAGCAGTTCGTCAAACCGAACGGCGCGGTGTACTACTTTGCGCTCAAGAGCTGCCTGAAGCTCAAGCTGCTCGACTCGACGGGCAAGCGCGTGCTGGACGACGCGCTCGGCCAGGGTTTCCAGCGCATGATCACTACGGAGCTCGTGGCACTCGCGGCGAAGGCTCACTCGGAGCGCAAGAACGCGGCAGCAGTGACGTCAGCAGCTCCAAAGCGCCGAGGAACTCCACGCAAGCAAGAACTCCAGACCGGAGATGATGTGAGCACTGTCGCTACTGCGACTACGCCTACCGCTGCGACGCCAGAGTTCAAGGTGAACGTGGACGAGCTGGCGCAGATCGTGCTGTTTTGCCACCGCAACGGCCTGGAAGTGACGCCGAAGCTCGCCAAGAAGCTGCTGGCGCTGCAGGCACACCTGCCGACGAAGGCGGCCAAGGAGATCGAGTTCATCGCGCATCTGCTGGAGGACGAGACCGTTGCGGGGAGCAGCGACGTGGAAGGAAGCGAGGTGACGTCGTCACCAAAGGCGGCTTCTCGACGGACAGCAGCCGCGGGCTCGCGATGGGGCGACCTGTACCTGCAACCGCTTGCTAAGGAAGACTAGAGATGTTCGTTCATCCATCACTGCAAGGCACGTAAATAAGAATCATCTAATGTATGTATATAGAGCTCAGTCACTCACCACTTTCAGTGTATTCCCATTGTTCGTTGTCTTTGACTAGTAGCCGCTGGTCCAGTCCACCTTGTACTGCAGGGGCTCGTCCTTTAGGAACGCGTTGAGGTTGGCAACGAACACGTCGGCGACGTCTTCGGGGAAGCTCTTGGCCGACACGTGCGGTGTCATGAACACCTGCGGGTGGCTCCACAACTTGCTCTCCTTGGGCAGCGGCTCTACCTCAAACACGTCGAGCACGGCTTTCGAGAACACTTCTTTGTCGAGAAGCTCCACGAGCGTGCTCTCGGCGATGACGCTGCCGCGTCCGACGTTGATGAACACGGGCTTCTTGGCGGCACACACCGCAAGGTTGGTCTCGTTGAGGAAGTGGATCGTCGCGGTCGTGGCAGGCAGCACGCTCACGACAAAGTCCGCATCGCTGAGCGCGCTCTGGAGATCGTTCGTGACCTGGTCGGCCGATTCACGGAGCGCGACATCGTCATCATCACTGAGGCGGCGCTTGAAGCCGACCACCTGGAAGCCCGTGAGCTTGAGCAGCTTGCCGATGCCCTGGCCGATGTCGCCGAAGCCCAGGATGCTCACGGTGAGCGACCGGAACGGCCGGTAGTCCAGCTCGGTGCGCGCGTACACGCCCTGCTGCTGGAATTTCTTGGCGTCCAGGAACTTGCGCTCCAGCGCAATGATCCAGCTGCACACACATGATAGAGAAGCACATAATGGGGTTACTGATGCTCATTGAAATCGGCCATAAGCGAAGGAAGAGCTATTATACTTACCCGAGCACGTATTGCGCCATGGCGGTCGGCATGATGCCGCCAGCGCGGGTGACTACAAACGACGGCTCGTTGTCCTTCGTCACATTGCTGAGCGTTGTCGCTGACGAGCCTTCAGAAGTAGCAGCAGCGGCGCCAGTGAGCAGCTTGTGGTAGGCTTCCACGCCGGCGTAGGTCGCCTGCACCCACTGCACGCGCCGGAAGAGCTGCTGCTGGTGCGCCGGGAGCGTCGTAGTTGGTGTGAGGATCAGCGGTGCGAACGTGTGCGCATCAGCGAGCACGATCTTCGCGTCTTGGAGCAGCTGCTGCTGCTGCGCGTCGAGCTCCCAGCGCTTCGGCAACGCCGTCTGCTGCGGGTCTGGCGGCGCCAGGTCGACGATCTCGAGCTCGTTCGCGCGGAAGAGCTCCGCCGCGTGCGAGGACGACGCGCGCAGCTTGTGGCGCACGGCGTCGCCCATGCCCTGGATGTACGAGATCACGGGCACGCGGAGGACGCGAGTTGCAGAGGAAGACGCCATTCTGAGATAGCGCTGCTGCTTGGGGCGAACGGAGCGCTTTCGAAGTGCGCGATGAGTGAATGAGCGCAATGCCCACATTTGCAACTTGATCACCCAACACCCAACGTCAACATTGATGAGTGTATCAAGAGGCAGTATCAACGGACTAGGTAATATGCTTTTATTATAGCAAACCCGACTCAATAGCGCGCTTTCTATTCTGCACCGTGCTCAGATCTGAGTCTGTCAAACAAACGGCTTTCTGCGTCACGATTATCGAAAAGAGGCTTCAGAATCGATAAAGGAGGAACGAAGCAGAAGCCGCCCAATGACGCCAGCTGCTGCTGCTGTTAAGGGCGACCATGCACCCCTGCGCGTGCCCGTGGTCTCCTTTAAGGCGGGGCTCGCGGACGCCATCCAGTGCCGCCTGCTCGCCGCGCAGTCGCCGGCGTCAAAACTCTTGCGCTCGGGAAAACTGCAGTTCGTCGAGATCCCCGTACCAAAGTTCCCGACCGCGTCGAACGATCCGACCTCGAACCAGAGCCAAGAGCTCGATGGGCCGCAGGAGACGCAATGGGAACTCGCGCGCGAGCAGGAACAGGTGCTTGTGGACGCGACCATCGTGGTCGCAGACGCGCACCACTGCGCGCCGCTGCTGCTGAGCCGCGAGAAGAAGATGCCGCGCGACAAGCAGCACTTGCTCACGAAAGTGCAGTGGGTGCAGTCCACCTACGCCGGTGTGGACGCGTACCTCAAGCTGCTGTTCACACCTGATATTGCAGACGGCGAGGCAAAGAACGTCATTGTCCCATCCTTCACGCTCACGCGCGCCGGTGCGATCAAAGGCATGGCGCAGTACGTCTTCGGGTGGATCATCACGCTCGAGCGCAAGTTCATCGAGTCCAAGATGTACCAAGAGCAGCGTCTGTACGCGAAAGCCGAGCTGGACTTCCGGTCGTACAAGTCGCTCACGGTGGGCGTGCTGGGCTTTGGCGCGATCGGCCAGGCGATCGGGAAGCTCTTGAAGGAAGCGGGGTTCCAAGTCACCGGCTTCAAGCGCCGACCAGCGAATGATGGTGGCGAAGACGAGGTCCTCAGAAGCTCTGTGCACCGCATCTCAAATGACCTAGAGGACGTGCTGCGAACCTCGGACTTCGTCGTGAGCATTCTGCCGAGCACGCCAGCCACAAAGTACCTGCTCGATGAGACCAACCTCGCAGTGTGCGCCGAGAAGAAGCCCGTGTTCATCAACGTCGGTCGCGGTGACGTGGTCTCGGAGCAGACGCTGCTGAGAGCGTTGGACCTGGGTTTTTTTTCAAAGATCGTGCTGGACGTGTTTGAGGTGGAGCCGCTGCCCAAGGAGAGCAAGCTGTGGACCCACCCGCAGGTGTTCCTCACGCCGCACGTGTCCGCCAAGTGCTTCGTGGACGACGTCGCCGACGTGTTCTTCGACAACCTCAACTTGTTCTTCGCCGGCAAGGACATGAACTACACGGTCGACTGGACCAGCGGATATTAGGTTCAGAGCAAATGCTAGAAAAAATATAACAACACGTTGCAGCAAATTGTCGAAAGCCCCCCCATCCATAATTCATTTGTTCGTGTTGAAAACAATCGTCCAAGATGATTTTTATTAGAATTTGAAAAAGTTAGACGGTATGCTTAGTAATATGGAGTAGAAAAGTAAACTGTTCTCCACCAACTCACAAAGAGTTGGTGGACCATTTACTTTTTTACTCCAATTACTTTTTTACTCCAAAACAAAATCTATGCTTCAATGATGGTCGCACAGATCACAGTCTTTCGACTGTCCTTGAAAAGCCAAGTCATCACTTGATCTCGCAGCCTTTCAATGTTGCGCTCACCGCGAGCAACCCATCCGTCCATTCGTACAACCGCTTCGCGTGCTCGTCGCTCAGCTTCGGAGGACATTCTAGACGGACTTGGGCAGGTGGAACGCCATTCGCCTTCACGGCTCGGTAAACTCGCGTCGTCGGTTTCTGCACGATCTTGGCGATCTCGTGGTATGTCTTGCCTTCGCTCGCTTCGGAGTGAAGGCTCTCAGCGAGAGCGCCCGCCGCATTAAGCGCTGGTGTGTGGCGCTTCTTCGAGTTCGAGTTGAACTTACGCACGCGCATGGTTGGTTATGTTTTGCTTCTGCTCTGCGCTTTGCTAAACTAAATTGAAAACGCGCGCGCAGTCAGTTTCACACGCTTCTCCCTTTTCCCTCTCTCTTGAGAAAGCGAGGAGATTTCGAAGCTCAGAGAGAATAAATACATATAGTATCTCAAGATTGAGATGGTGATCTCTTTGTTCATGTGTGGACAGAGAGCTCATAAGCTCAGGAGCTGTGTGTGGAGATGAACAGAGCTCCTGCATTCCATTTTCTTTTCCCTTAAATGATTGGATAAAATGATATTTGAGATCCATTAATCTCATCCAACCAATCCGTTACATTTCCTATTTAATGATTGGATAAAATAATATGAAATCCTTCAGTTTTAACTAATCATTCTAATGCAAATGCTTTTCATTGATTGGACAAAATTGGATGGTCAAAAAGATAAATGGACGGGTCAAATTGGAAAACTCAGATCAAACCCATTTGATCCCAGAGTTTGACCCATAATTTTTTTGCAAAAGTCGAACCAGAAAAATCCTAGTCTTCTTTATTTTGATCAAGTAAAAATTCTGTTCCACATTTGTGCAACTTTTCAATATCCCAATTTCCCGATTTTGCACAAGTCTGGAACAGATTATACTTGAGTAAACTAAGGAAACGATGTTTCACATTGTGCAACGTTTTCATTCGGGACATTCGGGATACTGAAATCGGTTATAAACACTTTACATGGTTTTTAAATGGTTATACTGCACTGCGTATATCACGAGTTCAGTATACTCCTTTTTTATTAAAAAAATAGCAAATATTGAGAAAAGTCAAACAACGATAAAAAAACATTAATGATGGCCAACCGCTTAGTAAAAGCCATTTAACCGATTTTAAACGGCTAACCGTTACAGTTGAATGGTTTAACCTAAAAAATATGTCGAGTCAAATATGTTGTTTTGAATTCCACGGACAGGGTCACTACCTCTTCGAGTCTCGTTGGCATTTGTGTCATACAGTAGTGGCATCTCACATACTCTTGAGTCGGAGCCTTCTACACGGTAATTGCCACCAGGCGTATCCATTCATTCATCACATCTCACTTTGGCGATGCGTGACGCAACAAGCGATCATCCTGACCATCCTCATCGTGAGATAAGGCAAGAAAGGAGAAGAGCTCCTAGTGTTCCTGCTTTCGATTAATTTGATGGACACCATTGCGACCTGCGAATCGACTAAATCGCCGCACCCGCCTGCAGTTGCACTTTGAGCTCAAGCGCAGCGCTGACAGCATTCAAAAGAGAGGCACAAACAACGAGCACCACCGTTCACATCAGTCCAGACATAGCGTGTGCTTCCTTGCGCGACTCGGAGTGGGTACGCCCACTCCGGCGCGCTGTGACCGCTCGCACTCGACACCACAATTAACTTGAGTGGCTCATGCGTGGCTCATGTGGAGCTCGCCCGAAACGTTCAAGTTTCCTGCCAAGAGATGTGTGGATGACATGTTGAAAGCGATGGACCCAATCAGGATACAATACCCTGAATCAGTCTCTATCGTTCAGGGTAGTGCAACTTGCCCTTCTTTTCCCATCGCAGCGGGAACGCACCAATTGGCGAGCTTGAACCTTCAGTGACGACGACATCATCACCAGCTGGCTGCGTGTGACTCGGTTGTCATTCCGTGAGGAGCGCGAGGTCTCACCTAGTCACGTCTGTGAAAGATTGATCAAACTGAAAGAAGATAATATCTGCACCAAACATTTGTATCTGTAACTTTTCAAAAAGGAGGGCGGTGGGTGACCAACAGCTCTCGGTTTTATTCATGAACTTGTTGAAACAGCCAACAAACAGATCTCTTAAGGTCGCACTCCCTCTTCACAAAGTGTATGTCGCTAAAACGACTGGCCATGTACACGCGAGCTTTCTGCCGTTGCACTTATCACTATGGGTATCAGCCGATACGGCACAGGTGTCAAGCCATGGTATGTTGCAATAGGATCTTGGATTTGCAGTCCTGGACAACACAAACAACAACTCACAGCTAAGCAAATCGCAAGTGAACATTTGGAATAGAGTTTGCCGGACTGACAGATTGGTTGCAAAAGATGTCAAGTGTGAGCTTGACACTTGACCCATCTTCCATCATCCCTCCCTCCATCGCTTTGCGCATTCGTTGCGTGCACATGAACAACACACAAACAAACACGCTTGTGTGACTTTTTTGCCCCTCCCCCAAAGCTTTTCCGTTTGCACATAGTGGTGCCGCTTGACCGGCGCTGTCAGATTTAGCTCTCTTGAGAATGCTGGTATTTCGACTAACCGGCCGCGACAAACGAAGACAAGAGATGCTTTAGAGAGGAGGAGGCGAGCTCTCTCTCTCTGTTCACTTTTTGAGAAACTGGCTGGATGCGGATTTGCGGGAGGAGACCACAAGAGAGCGACTTTTGCGCCAAGGCAGACCGCCCCACTTCGCCAACAAACTCAGAGGAGCTTCCTACTGTAGAAATATTGCCGCAACCAAAGAGACAGAGTTTCTCGAGGCGATTCGCAGCTGCACTTTGAGAAGAAGGAATGCTCCTCTCTTCTCTTAAATGAGGACTTCAAATTGGACTCGAATTGTGGCTGCTTTTTAGCCAAGAGGTGGCCACTGTTAGACAAATCGTACAGTATCGCGGCTATTAAAGCCAGCGGCGTTTCGTGAGCATCCTCAATCGATTGACTCACTCATCCCTTCCTTCACTTTTCTTCCCGTTCGCCGCCGCTTTGTTTGTGTGCCGATAAATCTCTTTTTGGCCGCAGAATGCATGCACTGTTTTCCTTTCTTGAAATGCGATTCTTGAGTAAAATGCACAAAACCGCATTTCGCGCTCAACCTCCAATTTCAAAGTCAAACTCAAGACAAGAACAACCACGACAGTGTTCACACGTAGTGTCCCGCCCACGCTCTTTGTTCTTCAGCTTTCTTGGGGTGTTTTCCATCTTCTAACAAACGCTTGAGGTCCAAAACCAGAACCAAAGTTGTATGGATGGGAGAATGTATGACTTTTCGAAAACTGCAAGGCGCAGAAAAGAACAGCTAAAAAGCAGCCACTTTGCCTTGAATCGGCGGGACAACTGTTCTGTCCGTTCGCTCTCTCATTGGCCAATCCAGCGCGATCATCCAAAAAGCAGGGGATGCGCTTCAACATGGCTCTTCTCTGCACGGAGAGCTACTGGTCCCAGTGTCCCTCTCCCTCACTTTCGCGTCCGGCTCTCTTGGTGCAGAAACCAGCCACCACCAGCCGAGAAAAATTAATAATTTGTATCGAAAGTTAAACAGCAGCGCGCTTTTAGGATGGACTTGTGATTGCAACAACAAAATAGAAGGCCCTGTGAATGTTGTTTTACACGATCTAACTGCGGTTATATTCCCGCCTGTGTGAGAGAAAAAGGGTTTTCCGGGTGAGGGCAAACCCGAGTGTTGGTTCGATTATTGCATTACCCCCCCCCCCCCCCCCCCCCCCCCCCCCCCCCCCCCCCCCCCCCCCCCCCCCCC